>PVIR01016414.1:0-36914 GCA_004026965.1 Petromus typicus | reverse complement strand
GCCTGCACATGCAGATAATCAAGATGTCTTCGAGGCTCTCGTCTCGCTCTTCTATGGGGTGATGACACCCATGCTCAATCCTCTCATCTATAGTCTGAGAAACAAGGATGTAAAGGCCGCTGTTAAGAATATGCTGGGTAGGAAAGACCTTTGTGATGACATAAGAGTACATGATTGCACCGTGTGATCTAGTATTAAAAGTGGTTGCAGACACACAATTCAGAAAGAGAAATTTACCATGTGAAAACAAATTCATCGTGTCGCATTTGAAACATTGTGATGACATAATTTGGTTTCTGACTTTTTGGTTAGTTTTTTAAATTTTATTTTGAGCAATTTCTTCTTATTTCATAATATCTATTATGCATTCTGGTCATATTGATATTTTCAGTTATCTCACATGATATTTACACATGTGTGTGCAACTTACTACACCTAAGAGTACTGTTTCAGGTACACTCATTTACTTAGATATGTCTCCAAATTATCTTTCTGTGTGCCTAAATAATGCTCCATTATATTTTTTAAATCGATGCAATATAAGTGGATACCAAGTAAAGCTTATTTATTGACATAAATTTGACACTACCAATCTGGATACCTTTTCTAAGAAAACCTCTCTTTCATGTCATATTATGATCAGTAGGGCTGGTTTTTTGACATTCTGGTTATCCTTACAGAAACACAGAAAGTTGGCCATTTTCCTTCAAGCTAAGCCAGATTTTCTTTGCTTTGACTGATGAAATTTTAGTAGAAGTGATTATTATAATTTCTTGATAAAAAAATGCATTTTCCAACATAAGACATTCTACCTTCTTCTTGCCAAGGTGAAAAAGGACACTTAAAGCAAGGAGTAGCCATGATATTGAGTTCCTAACTGACTTGTCCCTCCCTGCCACATGTGACATACCATGTACACAGCAGGATTAGTAAGTAAACGTGTGTGTGATAAACCACAAGGACTACAGGATGTTTGCCACCATAGGTTAACCAAGGATGTTCTGAAACACAAATATTCATATGCCAAATGAAATAAGAAATTAAGTGATGAAACAAACCTGGAAGAACTAAAAAAATAAGTAGTAATAAAGTTACCCTGATGGGAAATAATAACATCAGCTCTAAAAATGGATCTAAAACCTTGTACTAATTTTGTGCTACTTAGGCTTCTTCCATAAAACCTGAACCTAGGGTCTCATAGTTCCTTTTCTATCATGTACTTTACAAAATTACAGTATGTATTATTCACATCCTAGAAATCACAGGACTTGAAATTCTTAACGATTTTCAGGGAGATTGTAGGAAAGTGCCTCATTCTAAGAATATCACAAAAATTGCTAAATGCATACTGCCACTAACTGTATGAAGATAGTAGGTATGTATTGTATAAGGCTAATTTAATAAGAGGATGTGTAATTCCAAGATTACTCCCCTTATAGAAGAGCTTCAATATATAAAGTAAACCCAAATATAACAATGTCCTTCTCAATTACTAAAAAAGTAAATACACAAATATTTATAGTGATATAAATACTTAAACAAAAAATAACAAGCTTAACAACTCAATTAACAAAGCATATGAACAATATATGCAAAAGTTGATGTGATTTTAGGTTTAAATGAAGAATCAGAAAACCCCAAAGACACATACATGTTAACTAGCACATATTTTCTTTTCTAAATTTAATGTAGTTAAACACAATTAATTTTAAAATCTCCCCAACTAGGGACAATTAAAACACTTCAAAATAATAGTGGTAGTGTGATTCAAAATTTTAACAAATCTGTTGCAAGTGCTTTAATAAATGGCAATGAACTCCTGTCAGTGTGGCCCAAGTAATGCATGTTAAATAAATACTGGCCTTCTATAGGTGAGAGAAAATACTAAAACTGAAACAAAATCTAAAAATTTCATAAAACCACATCTTCTCTGGGCAGTCACTGCAGCTCCTGGGTCTGTTGTTTAGAGTTTTCATTCCAACTGGTTATTGACTAGCCACAGTCCTTGTAAACTATTTTCACCATCAACTCTGCTTAGAAGAATGAAATTTAGTTGAATAATGTACATTGAAATTTAATGAATACATAAAAATAGTTTTATGGAAAATATTTATACTAAAGCTCTTACAGGAATTTGACTTCTGGGGAAAGAGAGGACGAAGTAAACAAAGGAAGACAGTGAACTACCTAGAGAATTTGAGTTCAGGACTGTATGACAGGCATTGATTTATGTATTCACATTGTATTATTTCTTATTAAACTTTCACATTAATATTGAAAGGTGCATCTCCTTATTCATACTGTAGATGAAGGGACTAAGACCTAATTCCTTAAGAAATGAAGAGATAGAACAAGGTGTCTTTCTTCTATAGAACTACCTAGAACTATATAACTATATAACTTCTATAGAACTACCAATAGCTGCACGTTGACTCAGCAGTGTTAGTGCTCCCCTGCCCTGGTCGTTGTAAGTTTCTCCTTCCTGTACTGAAGCTTTTTGTTCTCTCTTTGCAACATTTTCCCAAATTTGTGTCTCAGTTCTTTATACTCTACAGCCTTCAAATAGATGATTGATTGACAAGCATTCGAGGGCAGGAAAGTTAAGAAATCCTAGCTGGATTGTACCTTGGATTTTTTTTTTTGAAGCTACTAATTTCATAACAGGTGACCTTAAGGGACAATGGTGACCAGGCTCTGCGAAGAGAATAGCAGAGACCATGAATGACCATAGATAATATCTTCACCTGTTCTTCAACCCAATACTGTGCCACCCTTATGGGAAACTCAGAGATGTCCCTCTTCGCACTGGCAATAGGCAGTAAACAGTAGGCCCAAGGGTGTTACCCAGTAAGTATAATAATGGATAAACTTGTGGTCATGAACTGTCTGTGTTTGTAAAGCAAAGCAGAAAACTGTGGTAGCCAGGAGCTCAAACATAGTCAAACCACTTAAACTGAAATCTCATTTCCAACTGTACCTCACTAACCCATGGTCTATATAAGCGATTAATTTCTGACTCTCAATTTTCTCTTTTTTGTGAAGATTTTTAAATATATTAGCTCATTCATCCACATTTTCTAGTACTTCTTTTTGGAAAAAGGATCTCAGTTCATCCAGCAGAAATGGAGAATACAACCATAAACAGGTTGGCTTGGGTGATTGTGAACCATCAGGTTGATGACATCCAACTCACACATGAAGGTACAAATTCAAACATTAATTAATTAATTAATTAATGGACATTCAGTTTGATACTTTAGCTACTATAATTCTTGATGCAAATGTAACAAGTAATGTCTCTTCAGTATATAAGAAAAACAGCATAACCATCACTAACCTCATCCCAAATATTAAAGAAGCAAAGAAGCACAACCACTAAAAGGAGAAGTAAGAATGTCTAGGGTAGAAATCAAGGCTGGCTATGCAGCATGACAGACCTCACAAAGTAAGGCGACTTCAAAATTCAGAGCCGGAATATGCTGACTCTGAGAAAGGAGAGTGAAACGCTGACGTTGAAGATAACAGAGATCATCATGGAGACGAATTGCTCCGACTGAGTGAGTTTAAAAATGGCCTCTCGACAACAGGTTAGAGTCACCTTTCATAAGTATACAACTTTCACAGGATTGGTAATAGTCTAAGCCAAGGTAAAAGAGGAGTGATTTCCTGAGAATAGAGAGAGTTGATTCCTTTGACTATCTCTGTACAACATCCATGAGGCTTTCAGAGAAATGGGATGGGGTGAGATCTTTTCCTCGTCACTGATGAATTCAAAATGAATCAACCATCTCAATAACTAATATTTTTTATATTTGAGAGACAGAAACCCATTCAACACATTTATGGCATAGATACTTTCAAACCTCATAAATATGTGAAGATACATATATTTTTATACAATAAGGTATGTAGAGTCCAAAATATATGAATTGTGTTGTCAAACAGTTACTAAGTAATTTAGTCAATATTGGAACACTACTAAATACTCTGAAATTTATACACCCATTATTATTATATTGCTCTGTTTTTGACTGCTAAGGGACATGCAAGACCTCCCTACTCATCTCTAATGGAGATGCAAACAATTTTCAGCTCTGTATGACCTTTAACCATGTAAAATAAGAAGCTTCCAAAGAGACCAACCAACAAAGGAAGACATAGTTCCTTTTTATTTGTCTCATAGCCTGATAATCTCCTCCCATAGGAATATAAAACACAGTCTACTATTTATGCCTTCACAGAGAACTACATCTCAGAGGACATCATTAAAAGTTGACTGACCTACTTCTCTCTGATGTCAAGGCACAAACAGTTTACACAGGCCTGGGATCCCATGTGCCTGCTAATGGTGCAAGTCACACTTGTTAACTTGAACTTGTAACTTTTTAACAACCCCTGCCCTCCACCAGTTTTCTGGAGGGAGTCTGGGGCTGTTCCTAAGAGACTGATTTTTCATTCTTAGTAAGCAGGGTATGGAGAGAAAGAAGAGTGAAACAGTCATATGGAAAATTCTAAACCTATAGTCACTTTATACTCAGGGAGAAAAAGAATTCATTATGCACTGAAATCAGAAAGTCATGTAAAAAATTTAATTAGACAGGACAAAGATGTATTCTAATAAAATCATAGAGAACCAGAGTAATAAACTAAGGAGAAGCATAATGTGGAGATACATTTTGTTTACATGGAAACATATGGAATTAGAAACCTGCCACCATCTCTACCCCTCTATGTTGTCTGTGTCCAGTCTTCATCTGTTACATTAACTGTCTGTCAGTAAGGAGATTTGACTACAAGACCCAGCATACATTAAAATATGCAAGTACTGGGCCAGGGATATAGCTCAGTGGTTCCAGCGACTGTCTTGCAAGTGCAAGGGCTGGGGTTCAATCCCTGGTAACCACATACAACACTGGGCGTGGAGACTCATGCCCAGCAGCAACCAGTACCACATACCACAGTGCCAGGCGTGGTGGCTCAAGCCTATAATACCAGCACTTGGGAGGCAGAGGCAGGAGGATTGCTGTGATGTGAGTTTAGGACTGAGCTCAGGGCCAGCCTGAACTACAAAGCGAGACCCTGTCTCCAAAAAAAAAAAAAAAAAAGAAAGAAAGAAAGAAAAAGAAAATGCAAGTACTTCATTTTCATCCCAGGAAATAAATTCAGGCTCCATATTATTATTATAATTTTTTTAAAAAATCAGAGTTGTGTGGAATAAAATAGATCAACTTTTAGAACAGGGAATTCTTTCTTCTAAAATGTTGAAATGAATCTTAAACAGTAAGGGGTAGGATGCCCCAAGGAGAAATCCCACAGCAGCCTAGGGATTCAAATAGTGTTAAGACTTTTCCTAACTTTTATTTATAATATTTAAATATAGCACAAAATAAGTGAATGCAGGCCCAGTACCATGGTAAATGGCAAGTCAGTGAGGATCACAGCACTCAGTGTGCATTCGTAATAGAACTGTGCATCACGTCAGTTTAGAATCACTATAGAATAATTCTGACACCACCTCTAGAAAGGTGAGAATCTATTACCAAGTTTTGAAGCTGGAGGGATCAGTGGCTCTCTGATCACATGTCCAGGAGACACCTCAGTGAGAGTACATTCATATTTAATATAGCACGAATATCAGCAAGAGCACCAGGCCTGATCGTGTTGCTCAACATTGGGTTGGGAATTTATCATGATTGTTCAAATTTGTGATATAATTTTAAAGAACTCAGATTTGAATGTCTCAAATAATGTATCATTTTCAACATTATCTGTCATCAACTACAGCTAAAATTCAATCAGTATCTGTCCTTTTGACATCTGGTAACACTGGACAATAGGCATCTGAAGAAAGAGGGAACTAGGCCTCACTTACCTGGCCTCTCACTGCTTTTACCAGGCCATGCTCTCTTCCTCCACTACACAGAGCTCCAGGAGAAGAGGATGCCCTAGCTCAGCCCTGGCTGCAGATGGAACACACAATGCACAGCGTGGTAGTAGCTTGGAGCATCTCAAGTCTTTGAGGTGTTGCTGCTCAAGGACACACCACTACTAAATATTTTTGAAATGAAATATATGACCCTTGAAAGTAGGAGTGTTGTTTCTCCCAAATATTTTCCATCTTGTTTTATATAAACTTCTGCTGCACATGAAAGCAGAGAATATGTAGTCAAATTTTAGCATTTTCTAAGATTTAGAGCTGAATTTATCCATCCAGAAGACAGCCCTCTCAAAATATCAAATACAGTCATTTTCCAGTTTAACATGAATATGAGACCAGGACCGGCAAGCAGTGATAAATTTTAAAATTTTTTAATAAGTCATGGACAACAGCCACCCAGAACATTAGCTGGTATAACATACTAGTATAAGCTGAGTAATCATTTGATTTGAGAAGATCCATCATGCTATCTGTAAATGTACTGAAAGCAGACAAGAGTGAAAGTCAAGAGTCTCATTAGGAATCTGCTGCCAAAAAAAAATGCCATTTTATTTCATTTAAGAATATTTAAATTTAGGGCACAGGATTTGGCTCAAGTGATAATGTGCCTACCTTGGAAGTTCAAGGGCCCAATTTGATCCCCAGTATCTCACACACACACACACACACACACAAAGAATATTTAACTTTAAAATAGAAATTGAACAGTACTTGCTTCAGCAGCACATTTGCAAATAGAAGTTAAAGATATTCAGCACACAAAATGTAATTATTTCAGTTTATATAAGCGTTGTATAATGATTACTATAATGAAATGAATTAACGTATCTGTTACCATCCATCCTGTATACTAGATATCCAGAACTAATTCATCATATAACTAAAAGTTTATACTTTCTGACTAATATCTCCTCACTTTCACTACCACCATCTGCCTCTTGCAGCTACCATTCTAATCTCTAGTTCTGGGAGTCTGACAGAAATGTCATTAACAGAGACTCAGATCTTCAGGGCTATGCATTACTCATCCTTGAGGCCACAGATGTGTCTGCTAAGCTTAAACTGACTTGAACACATGGTAAAAACAAGTGAGATTGTAATTCAGATGGAATAGTCCTAGATAATTTGTGCGACTTCATGTAATCAAATTCAATAAAGTTTGTAAGTTGGTCTCATAGAAGCAATCTATATTTTTTCCAACTCATCAAGGAATAGATTCTATATTTTGCTGGCAGATATTTTTTCTATTGATGTTTATAGCTGCATATCCAAGGAAAATGATTACATGCCTAGTTTGTTTATCTAAGCCAACTGAATATGATTATTTGTGGCCTTAACATAGTGAATCAACAGATTCGCTGATTCATAATCAAATATAAAAAATATCGACTTTGGAATATCTATTAAGTAGCAAGAATCATAAGAACCTTTTAAACTATATTAGTTCTAAAACAAATAGTCAGGGTATTCATTTGCAGCTTACATAGCACATTTGATTATAAGCACTGAGCCAGGAAATCGGGACCCTCAGGTATATATATCCAACTGCAAAGCCACTGTCTTTCAATAGAAATGAGGCACATTTACAGTCTCCATATAATTAGAAGACTAGTGAGCAGTGTCACTGAGTGCCCACTGTACATTTATAACTGTTAAGTTCTTCATTTGCAAGGTGTTATTCAGAGTAATGGCATCAGGGAAGAAACCTAAGTTCTTCAGTTCATAGAGAAATTGTGGCTCAGAAAAACGCGATGGAATCTTTAAGTCGGAGAGGCAGTGGGTGGCAAATCTGGCCTGACTCCACAGTCCAAGCTCTTAAGCACTTCACTCTTCTCTTTCCCAAGTGGAAGGCAATGTTTTGCCCCTGCAGAGTCAGGCAGAACCAGCCATGAGATGCACGATACACAGAGAGGATGTCTACTTGACATAGAGAAACTTACATTCCTAAGATATTTTCCCCCTGTACTACATACTCCAATCATCTTAACAAAATACAGAGAATAGGTAAAGAAACATAAAATTATAAGTTATAGTAAGACTTCAAAATACTGGTCTGTGAATACCTGAGAAGATATCCTGAGAAAGGAATAGGCACAAGGAGTGATCAAAATACACAGTGAAAGATTAAATTTTTAAAATATATTACAGTAAAAGATACATTGCTGTGAGGTCCCCTAAAAGTACTTGGTTTTGGGCTAGGGATTTAGCTCAAGTGGTACCGGGCCTACCTGGCAAGCACAAAAGCCCGAGTTCGATTCCCAGTACCAAAGATAAATAAGTAAGTAAATAAATAAATAAACTTTTTAAAAAATACTTTGCTTCACTTTGAACACACTTCAGCCTGTCCCTTTTGACGCTGACTTGACACTGCCTGTCTGACAGTTCTGGAGTCTTCTTTGGTATCTTTTCATGGCTGCCTGGATATTCTGAATGGATTCAAAAGCTTTGCAGCAATTTCTGTCAAATAAAAATATTATGGAATTTCTTCATACACTCTATTCAGTGTCTCTCGCACTGTACAACTGTTTTTGGATCGCTCCCAAAATAAAAGGGAACCTTGAAAGGCAGACATTTTAAAAGAGTGTAGAATATCAAGGCAACTACAACAGCACAACAAAGACACTCACAAAAGAGGTCCACCAAAACAGCTTCAGAAGTGGGCCATGTGTCTCTTGCTGTAACTTTTTAAACAATTTAAACATTCACTGTATACTCTGAGCATGCTTCTTGTTTGTGCCAATTGTAATTGTGCAAGACACAGCTTTTGTAGAGTGTCCTAACCATCCAAGTGGATCTGCAGACAGTGCTACAGTGACCTTTAACCACACTTCCAAGTATGCCTGTCATCTCACAAGAGTTAGAACCGGTTTAAGGTAATTTCTGCTGCTAATGTCCAATCATTTATAATTTGATAAGAGCAATTATGTGACTCTGTATGAGTATGCCTTTATCTTTGCCTACATTTTTGAATTAATTATTGAATCAATTAGGACTACTTCAGCCAGACGTGGTGGTTCATACCTATAATCCCAGCTCTTGGGAGGCAGAGGCAGGAGGACTACTGTGAGTTAAGACTTGCCTGGGTTACATAGTGAGTTCTGGGCCAGCCTGAACTACAAAGTGAGACCCTGCCTCAAAAAAAAAAAAGACTATTTGAAAGAAGTAAATAGGAACAATTTCCTTATATAATAAGTTACAATTAACCATTATTGGAGCATTGTTTATGATATTAAAAAGAAATCAAGATTAATACCCATTATTTGAAAACATATTAAATAACTATTGAAACAAATAAATTTGAATATGTAGCTACTGTAAGTCATGTGTTCCCTTGAATATTTGATGGTATGTGAAAATTGATGTAATTTTGAGCATAAAAGATTATAAATTACAGATAAAGTACTATGACCTTTTTTTTTAAATTATCTTTATTGGTACATTAAATATACACATCATGATTGCACTCCATAATGGGGATTTGTACCAGTATAAGACACAACTTAATTCTCATTTTTTCCCATAGCCCCACCCACCCCACCACCCCCCCATATATATGAAATTTGTTTCCTTACTTTTTTGTTACAATCTCAACATTGTCCCCTAAGTACTATGACCTTTAACATAGTGTTCCTCATATTTATCTTTCAGACTTACAAAGCTATATGAATTATGTCCAAATTCATCTGAAAGATGAATATAATACATAGCAGATATTCAATAAATATTTGATGACTTGATAAGAGGAAAGTGACATAATTTAATAAAGTATTTTGGTAAAATTAATTAATATATTTTTGAGACAATGTCTGACTATGTAGTTCTGGCTGACCTTGAATTCACTATGTAGCCTAGATTGGCCTCAGACTCATACTGATCTTCCTGCCTCAGCCTCCTGAGTGGCAAAATGATAAATGTGTGCTAACATGCCAGGTTTAAAAATTTCTGATTTTTATTTTGTTTCATTTGGTTTGGTTATAGATGTGTATTATAGATGTGTGTCACCATCTCCAGTTCAATATCTTTAAAATATTCATCTGCTTTATGCTTCAGACATATTTACCATACAGATTAATCATGTAGGTTTTTAATCATAATTTTCAGAGATTGTATTAAAATCTTACCTTGGTGGGGAAAAAGTATATTAAAAAATAAGGAAACCTACAAATTGGAAAAGTATTTACAGAAAATTTGAAAAACAAAGCTTTCACCATACAGTATATTAAAAGTTCATGAAATGAAGGGGAAACTTAAAATTTCAGGAGATAGTTAAATGAGGAGATTGGCCAAATAATAAAAGAGACTGTAAATAAACACAGAGGAAGTGTTTGATGTAGCTAACAATTATACAAATTAAAAGTAAAATAGTATTTTAAACAAATGGAAACAATAAAATTCTCTAGTTCTAGAAAACATTCAAAAAGTCTGTATGGATATTTCAGCAGCATTGTAAAATGTCACCTCGAAGGAAATAAATCTTGCATAAGTACTAAGAATTCTCTCATGTCCTCTCATTCTATGATCTCATCTCTAGTAATTTAACTTAAATTGAGGAAGAGCAAGTTAGATCACCAGATACACAGAAATCAATAATCATAAAAAAATTTCAAAATATTAGAAACACAATATCCAATAATTTAAAAACCATAGAGTAGATTATAGTTAATCTCACTTGCTGGAGTCATCTTAAAATATTTTAAAATAACATTTAAGATATTTAAATATTTTAAAATAATAATAACAATAAAAATCAGAAAATTATTGACAGAAAGTAGAAAATGTTATTTAAAATTCATCCGTAGTTATAATTATACTAACATAAACAAAAATTTATCTTGTCTGGAAATGATGAAAATGTGAAAAATAAAGGCTTTAAATAAGTAGAATGACTCATTTAAAAGTTCATTGAGTTGACCTTCTAGTATTTGTCCAATAAGAAAAGAAAATATTTTAGAAAAGTTTAATTTTTATAGACATTCTAATTTCGGGCTCAATTTATGATGACGTTATCAAAACCCAGATCTAGTTGATGGATATTCCAAGTCATGTAAGACCTGGATGGTTTTCTCAAAATTAGAATAACTGGATCTTGGGAACGAGCAGAAGTCAGAGACTTTATCCTTAGACAGCCCTAAGTTTCTTACTCATCACCTTAGGGAATAAAGAAAGTTGTGTAGCTAAGTGTTAAATCCCCCTCCAGGAAAAGCTGAGTCTCCCTCGGTTGTACCAGTTTTACAGCAAGTCATAAGAAACTGGAGTTGATATTTTACAATTAATATGTTTATTTCCTTGATATTTTGATAAGAATATTAAGGTACAAATAAAGTACCTGATTGTGGTTATTCTTTCTTACCTTTCATTGTAGGAAAGAGGAGCTGTCATCTTTCAAATGGAGACTCCGGTCTCAAAAAACGTAAATAAAATTTGAATTGCTAGAAAATGTTCTAGTGATGTAATAGCATGAAATGATATAGATGATTTTAAAATCCAGCGAGAAAGTAAGATAAAGATATACTTATTATCTCTCAAAAAGAGAGCATCAGGGGACGGGGAGTTAGCTCAGTGGTTCCAGCGCCTGTCTTGCAAGTGCAAGGACCCGGGTTCGATCCCCAGTAACTACATAACATACTGGGCATGGAGACTCATGCCCAGCAGCAACCAGTACCACATACCACAGTGCCGGGTGTGGTGGCTCATGCCTGTAATCCCAGCACTTGGGAGGCAGACGCAGGAGGATTGCTGTGATGTGAGTTTGAGGCTGAGCTCAGGGCCAGCCTGAACTACAAAGTGAGACCCTGTCTAAAAAAAAAAATTACAAATGAATAAAACTTATGGCAGGGTGATGAATATGGGAACTTATAAGTCATAAATATTTGGCTTTAAATCATACTTCTGGCATTTAACACCATACGTGGTACCACTGAAAAATCTAACTAACCTTAGAAATCTCAAAATAATCCCTTCATCCTAAAATGTCATAATAATACTTGGATTATGGTAAAGGTTAAATGATTAAAATTACATGAAATGTCAAATAAATACTAAAACACTACTTGTTGTTTACCCACTTTGTGGACTCAAATAATGTTTTTATTCATGAATTAAAGTTTATAAAATCCATGAACTAAGAATTGACATCATTGTTAAACTTCAAATAGTTCCAATTGTTTAACTGATCATTCAGCTCAGCTGGTGAAGACTACAAAGTTGTTTCCCTAGTGAGTATTTGGGGCGCAAATACTTCACACATGTTTTTGATGGAAAAACCTCATTGTTTTAAATACTAGACTTTCAAGTAGCTGAGTTAAACCAAAGCAAAATGAAACAAGTTACAGAAATCAGGAGTCATCTTAGAAGGTAGAGAGCATGACTTCTGACTCAAATTAAGCTCGCAGTGTTGGAGCAGGTCTATTGCAACACTAAAGCAATACCCAGGTGACCCAAAAAGTGGATATTTCTTTTGACACTTCATGATTTAGGAGGGAGATATTAGGAGATGGATGATATTTAAGCCAGTTTGTCTCCTCTTACAAATAATATTTTCATCTTCTAGTGACAATTTATTCTCTGCATCAGTGGTCTACATTCATTTGGTGCACTTTCCAAACAGAATGAAGACTTTTACCTGGAAGAGTGGAGCGTGAGGATTAAAGATTGTGAAGATCGAGTAGAGAAAGTGGTGAGTTCCTAGAGAAATTGGAGAGGGGTTAACAATATAATTAGGCACAACGTGCAATCTCCAGACACCTACAAAAATCATGGTACCATTTAAATTATTTTGTACTTTTGACTCTGAATTAGTTCTCCTATATGCCTGCTTCAAAATTTCCCACTTGGACTACATGTTTCCTTTCTGTGTACTTACTTTAGAAATTTAGATCATTCATAAAAGTAGAAAAAGATTCTCTAGGATAATCATTAACATTTTGGATATTTCTAGGATTTCCATTATGAGCTATCACATTCTAGGTGTAGACTTCACAAACAGTAGCTTATATTGTGATTTTATTCCTGTTTTTACTTAGTCTAATTAACATAACATAAACCACATCCGTGTTAGTGAAATTCCAAAAATAGCATATCCTATCATATCCATAAATATCATATCATTAAGTGTATAGTGGCCCACAAAATGAGTGGATTACAATTATATAGTAAATCTTCTGCCATGAACTACTTTGAAAGTTGATATTCAACAATAGCAAAGATCCAGTAAAAATGAAATTTAATGTAAGTCCCACAGAAAGTGCTTTTCTTTAACTATCCGGAGACTTAACAATCTTCATTCCCTGTTTTCAAATAGATTTGGAAGTTTTTTTAGAGAAATAAACAAATGAAGATATTTCAAGTGTAGGGTTATTTGACAGAGTGTTAATTGCTTCTTAAAAGTTACTAACACTATAGCAGTAATGCAAATCATTTTTCTAGACTGTTAATTATCCTTTTGTCTTTATAGGAAAGCATCAAATGCATTGGTAGTTTCTTTAATAAATCCCTGAAAATGAAATTTTTCATGTAATAACTATCTCAGGGCTACTTGGAAAAAAAATAGAGCAAAATTATTTTCTGAGATTCATTTTCAAGTAGAAATCAACTTTTAGGAGATGTTCCTGGAGATTGAATTCAGCATTAAGCTACATACAATTCCAGGCATCTTTTAAGTTTTTATTTTGCAATTGTCTGTCACCAAATCGTTGCATTGACTAAGCTGGACTCAAACATGTGAGCTTTCTGTTCATCTTTCCAGTGGTCTGGGACTACAAGTATGCCACACCCAGCTCATTCTTAATTTACAGTTCCTCTGCAAAAACTTTAATAGAGATCCAAGAAAACTGACACTCCTTCAAAACTTCTTCAAGAATGTCATAGGCAGATTCAAAGTAGATCAATATTTCCAGCTATATTTTCCTCTGTAAAGTATAGTGATGATAAAATGAATAATATGTATGGATATTTGTAAGTTATACAACATTAACTCAGTGGCATTGTTATTGATTAATGTGGCATGTGGGCAAAAATAAATTATTGTTGAGTAGATTGAAGCATACTTTCTCCAAAACTATTGACTTGAAATTGGGATCTGTGGTTTTGCTGCAGCACAACCTTGTTAAGAAATGTGAATGATTCATCCCTGTCTCAGATTTCCTGCCAAGCAATTTGGGGGAATGGAATACAAGAGCTATTTTAATGAACTACCAGTGATATTTTCATGTACCTTCACCCCACTAGTCATGAACTTGAAGAGGAAATCTGGAATCTAGACTCACAGTTGTTTCCACCACTGCAAGTATTGCTGATACACCTGCTGTCCCTCCCACCCCAAATAGATCACATTTCATATTATCATTCCACACAGACTCATTCTGCAAAGACCCAAGGTATTAAAAAATAAAAATGGAAAAGGACAACTGGGCAGAGATTGAGTTCATTTTCCAGGGACTTTCTGAGGACCCAAGAGCTGAAAAGCTCCTTTTTGTAATGTGCTTGGTGACATACCTGGTAATCCTTCTTGGGGACAGTACTTAAATCCTCCTAACTCTGCTGGATCCTCATCTCCACACTCCCATGTACTTCTTCCTTGGCAATCTTTCCTTTCTGGACATTTGCTACACAACCTCCTTTATTCCTACTATGCTGACACACTTCCTATCAGAGAAAAAAACTATCTCTTTCCTTAGATGTGTCATTCAGATGTCTGTCTCTTACATGATGGGCTCCACAGAGTGTGTGCTTTTAGCAGTGATGGCCTACGACCGATACATGGCCATCTGCAAGCCCCTGAGATACTCTATTGTCATGAACAAAACTCTCTGTGTTGAAATGGCAGCTCTCTGCTGGGGGCTGGGGTTGCTCAACTTGTTGACAGAAACTGTTCTTGCCATACAGTTACCCTTCTGTGGAAAAAATGTCATTAATCACTTTGCGAAATATTGGCCTTTGTCAAGCTGGCTTGCACAAATATTTCTTTGAATGAGGTTACCATAATGCTGGGCAACGTAATATTTTTGTTTTCTCCATTGCTATTGATCGGTATCTCCTACATTTCATCTTTTATGCTGTACTAAGAATCAGTTCAGCAGAAGGAAGAAGAAAAGCCTTTTCCACCTGCTCAGCCCACATGACAGTGGTGATCGTGTTTTATGGGACAATTCTCTTCATGTACACGAAGCCAAAATCCAAAGACTCTGCTTTTGACAAGCTGATCGCCCTGTTCTACGGCGTAGTGACGTCTATGCTCAGTCCTACGATCGATAGCCTGAGAAATGCAGAGGTGCACGGAGCTATGAAAACACTGACAGGCAGATACCGATCTGGAATAAAATGATGTCATCCTGACACCTTTCAGCTTTTGCATGAAATGAGTCGTTAAACTTAATTATGAACAGAAAACGAGAGATGAAGATCACGTGTCAAGTCAGGAATTTCAGTTATAAACTTGAAGACTGATAATCTAATTTATTACTTTATGAAAATGAACACTCTCCTAAAATACAGAGGTAAGAGAATAAACATTTGAAGACAAGAAAAAAAATTTAACTAACCATTTCCAGAGAAAATCAGCCCACATACGTACTTACAAATTACAATATAATTCTGCCTTCATTTTTGGAAAACTATATATATATTTTTTAATCTTTATTGGTACATTAAATATACACATCATGATTGCACTCCATAATGGGGATTTGTACCAGTATAAGACACAACTTAATTCTCATTTTTTCCCATAGCCTTACCCACCCTACCACCCCCCCATATACATAAAATTTGTTTCCTTACTTTTTTGTTACAATCTCAACATTTTCCCCTTTCACCTTATTTTACATTGAGCATTTTCTATTTCACAATATATAATATACAATGCTAGGACTCATTTACATCTTTCTTTTCTCATACCAGAGAAAAGATGCGATATGTACCTATCTGTGCCCTATTTATTTCACTTATGATATATTTTGTTTATTTTAGTCATGCTTTTCATTTTATCCGTCGAATTGCTCTCATCTCAATCTTCTTTCCGGCCCAGTAGTTCTTTATCTCTAACCCTGTTCATGTTCTTCCATGGCCTCCATTGATTACGTGCTTACTCAACTACATCATTTTCTTTTAATTTTAATGACAATAGAACATGCTGTTTGAGCTATGTTTTGTATTTCCCCCTCTCTGGAGACATACTAATGCTGTCATAAAAGAGAGACCAAGTGTGATCCTGTGTAACGATGTCCAAAATTTCCCAGGTTACTTATTTTCACCTCTGTGCTATTTTTTTTTTTTTTTTTTTTTTTTTTTTTTTTTTTTTTTTTTTTTTTTTTTTTTTTTTTTTTTTTTTTTTTTTTTTAAGCTTTTTGGAGACAGGGTCTCGCTTCGTGGTTCAGGCTGGCCCTGAGCTCAGCCTCCAACTCACATCACAATCCTCCTGCCTCTGCCTCCCGAGTGCTGGGATTACAGGCGTGAGCCACCACGCCCGGCACTGTGGTATGTGGTACTGGTTGCTGCTGGGGTGAGTCTCCACACCCAGTATGGTATGTGGTTACCGGGGAATCAAACCCGGGCCCTTGCGCTTGCAAGACAGGCGCCGGAACCACTGAGCTAACTCCCCAGCCCGTGCTACCTTGATTTTATCTCTGCTACAACAGATTTCCTTTTATGCTGTAATTATTTGTTAGTTTCTGAAATCCTCTCTCCCATGGGCTCTTGTTCTCTGTATGAAGTTCAATGTAAAGTTAATTTTAAAATATTGCAATAATTAATTAATTTAAAGGAGAACAAAACCTGGTCCAAGTGCCAGACTTAATAGAAATAGAACAGGGTACTGAAATTTCTGTATTATTTCATTCTCAAGATACAATTTTGAAAACTTTTTGGTAAAATGTTGATTAACTCTTAAACACAAAGAAAAATAATGGAAGACAAAAGCTTGAATAAAATATATTGAAGAGGTAATGTTAGCCAAAAATTGTATGGTATATCGTGCTCTAACAGCAACTTTTGAGAAAAATACACCAGTTGGGTAAATTATTCTTGCAGAATACTGACAATCTCTCTTTCAGAAGGAATGCATGGTTTATTTTAACTCTTCTTATTAACCCTAAGAATAGCTAGTAGGTAAGAGTTAGGAAATCATCTCAATATTTCCTTTTTTAAGAAATCCTTGAAATGACCAGTGAGTAGTAATATAAATTGTTGTATTTTCACCAAAACAATCTTGACGTACTATATATTGGCTCCTGGTACAGCAACCATCATAAAGGTTATGATAAAGATACATATATTCAATCAACATCCAGCAAAGGTTTCAGTAATAACAATTGAGGAGCAAACCTTTGTGGTGACAGTATGTTGCAGGCCACTCAGAGGGTAAAATATACATGAAGCTGAATCAAGTTACCCCAGTGGCCAAAGCCAACCCCATGCCATTAATCAATCACCATAAAAGTAATCAATCCAAAACAGAGTCCACTCACAGCTAATTTGAAATAGAATGTGAACTGGCTACAATTAAGTAACTCACTAAGATGGAATATGATCTCATAAATGTTGATGATTGTGTTCTACTGACAGCTATGGTTATTATTACAAGGCACCATTGCAGCAATGGAAACCTGGTCTACACTAGGTACTTTCTTTGCCTGTCCAATGTTGGCTTACCTGCACCTTTATCATTCTTGAAAACGTCACAATTTTATCCATTTGTTGATACCATTTTTATCCATAGTGGAGTATTCTGATAAGTCCAGAAGCCTTACATTTTCATCACCTTTAGATTAAGATCTACAGTTAATTTGAAGTTTACTTCTAGGTAAAGTGTGAAACGAATGTCATACCTTTTTACCATATGGGTGATATTTGACCTAACAGTTTATTTATGAGTTTTTCCTCACTGTGCAGCAATATGACTTTTGGCATAACCAGGACTTAGGAGTGGACATGCTGATTATGCCGTCCCACTGGTTCATTCATCCATCCTCGTGCGAACACTGCTCTACTAAATGCAGCTCTATGAATTGTCTTGATTTCTGGTGCTTTAAATCTATTCTTTCCTATGGACTTGCAAGTATTAGTATTCAGATACTTTAGCATTTACTTAATAATTTTCACTTGCTAGAATTTTGATGGCCTTCAGCCTAACTCTCAGATTAGAGAGAATTGGCATCTTTGAATTATCCAGTCTTCCAGTCTATAGAAAAATACATCCTTCAGTTAGATCTTCAGTAATTTCTCTTAGTAATTTTCAAATTTTTATATATACTGTTAGCTATTTTTACTAGTCTATTCTGCTAACAGTAGGTATGCTAGATTAGAAAGAAATTTTACCCTCATATAGTTATTGTAGACTTGATCAATTTTAATTATGATAGTAGAGTATTTAGGAGCTGAGAAAAGTGAGTGAATATTATTTAATAAATTTACTCTTATCTGACATCAGCTATGGACTATTTAATGCTAGATTTTGGATTCTATAAAAATTTTCTCCTGACTGCATAAAAGAGCAAATTGCAGAAGGTATTAAATATTTTTAGCTTCAAAATATCATGAGTAGTCATTTTTTAGTATGAGGTATTATTGAGTTTCTCCAAATCCTATAAAATACTTTTCTAATGATTTCAGTAAGGTAGTATGGAAGAAAATAAAAACAAATTTTTTAAACACCTGGTGACTACCTGTGTCTAATAAATGTAAAGCCAAATCCAGTTGTTAAAGTAAATTGTGGAAAGTATCACTACAAGATAATATCTGGGTAGATAAAATCTAACCAATGTGTCCATACAGAGAACCTCTTCTAAGACAAAATTATTTCTGCCAGGTTATAGAGACTCAGACTTCAGTACAAAACTTGACATATTTTAGCACAGGCCACAGTAAATTGTCCTGAAAATTTTATATCCCAAGCTACTTTATGTGCACACTTCAGCAGTAGAAAATCATACTGCAGATTTTACTTGAAAGCTTGACATAAACAAATACACTTGGAGCTAAGCTATGTTTATTTCTGGAGATGAGAAATCACTCCAATTTATACTAGTTATACCAGTGTTTTTAAAAATAAGATCTCTTCTGGTTGGATCCAAATATTCAAAAATAAACATATCTTTACTCTTCATTAAGTATGGATATTAATTTATTAAATATTCTTACTAAGATTTGACAGCAGCTAAACCCTGGAAAATTGTGTAACTAAATGCTAGATAAATTTTACACCTCTTCTCTAGGTTGTTGTGTTAGTTATTTTATCCCAGAGACAAGAAGGTGACTGGTAAGTCACTAAACAGAAACTGCTGAGGACTATCGGGTACTTTAAATAATAAAATTTTCAATATTCAAAGAAATATACACGTTATTAGGATAGGTAGGTCCATTTCTTTCTCTTGTCTCCTCATGAAATCCCATAATTCCTTGACTTTCTATTATCTGTGATTTAGGATTTATCCTTTAAATCTGTATTATTTCCTTTCCATGAAGTGTGTTATAATCTACTTAAGTTCCTGTTCTTCTTTCATTGTCAGGTCCAACCAGCACTTTCTTCTTTGTTTTTTTGTGGGTTTTTTTGTGTGTCTCTTTGTTTTGCAGTGCCATGGATCAAATTTGGGTCCCTGTGCTTCCAAGGTAGGCATGGTACCACTTGAGCTAAATCCCAGGCCTGGTACTTTTCTTGTAGAATCCTTTTTCATATAACTTTTTGAGCCACTTTGCTTTTCATTCTCAGTTTATCTTTTCAATTGCAGAACATTATCAGTCTCCTCAGCATCACCACAAGATCAACCAATTTCTCTACTCTAACTTTCTCCTATTGTCAGCTCTTAACAGTCTGTAATACTTATTATTTTCAGATTCTCTGGATTTAGGAATAAACTACATGAGACCCCCACAGGGTACTAGATATATGTGAAACTCTGAATAACAGAGATTATGCATGTACCTATAAAAATTTCTGCAAAAATCATTGTTTTATCCACTACCTCCATGGTGTCTTAGGGTAGGAATGGTTTAAACATTCTCTCTAACTTTTATTTAATAAGTAACCATAACATGAGTCTGATCACTTTCCCTGGAAATAAAATGAAGATAAAGATAGCACCTATAAGGTTAAATAAAATGATGTATGTAATTCAATGAGCGCTGTAATGGCTACAATTGCTAATGATTTTCTTCATGCCTCTGTAAAGGCTTTTTCTTCTATTAAGAGTCCTTTTCAATATTTTAACTGATCATCATTGTCTGGTGGCTTCTTTCTAGTGGTCTTTTTGGAATTGTGGTCATCATTATCTCTTTCTAAAATATCCTTTATAACATTTTGTAGAGTTGGTTTAGTGGCCATGAATTTCTTCCATTGTTCTTTTTCATGGAAGTATTTTATTTCTCCATTAATTTTGAAAGATAATTTTGCAAGATACATCAATCTGGGTTGGAGATTATCTTCTTTAAGGAACTGAACTATTTCACTCCAAGCTTTCCTTGACATAGGAGTTTGCACCAAGAAGTCTGTTGTGATGATGAAGGGCTCTCCTTTAGAGGTGATGACTTTCTTTTCTCTCATAGATTTTAATATTCTGTTCTTATGCTGAATTTCTGGAATCTTAATAATTATATCCCTTGGTGTTTACTTTGGCAAAGGCTCGCTGGAGTTCTGTATGCCTCGCTATTTTTTTTCTATGTTTGGGAAGTTTTCTAGCATTCTTTCTGTAAACAAGTTTTTATAGCATTTACACTCTCTCTGACTTTCTGAATGACTCTGGCCATTGTTCTTTGCATCATCTTGCAGCTCTTGGATTGATTTTTCATGATTTCTTGCTATTTTAAAGATATCTTTCTCTTCACATGATTAACTGCATTCCTGTCTTCTAGATCTTTCCTCATATGGGTTCAAATGATTTTGTATACTTTCAATGGAATATTTAATCTCCTGAATATCTGTTTGAATGTATTTCATGCAATCTATTTATTTCTGTTGTGCTTTCATAGTTTCTACTGTTTTCCTAAACTCCTTAATTTTTTTTTACCTGTGGCTACTCTTGATTCATTGAACATGTCCATCATTTTGATCATCATTTCTTTTTTTAATCCAAGAGATTATTTTCTCGGCACCTCATTCAGAGATTTTTCTTTACTTCTGCTATTACTGCCATTTCAGAAAATTCTAGTAGGTGCCTTTCGATTTCCTCTATCCCATTATGCCCTGGACTTGTCCTAGGTAGGCTCAAGGTCTAGGGTTGCATTTTGCTTCTGCATTTTGTCATTTTCTATTTTACTTTGTTATGTTTTAATTCTCATAAATTTCTTATGGCAAGTGGCTTTATCACTCATATTGAGGCTACCCTAGGAAATGGCTATTCCTCAGAGATATCTTCTGGACATAGGGAGTTCTTGGTCTGTGTGACTGTCCCAAGATCCCACCTTCCCAGTTTATTAAAGATGAGAAATTCCTATCTATTTGGCTCAGCACCCAGTCCTTTGCTACTTGACTTGATGGCTATGACACCAGACAATTACAGTGTTATCATACAAGGGAAAACAAGGCAGGTCTTGTCCCAAAACTGTGCTGTGTATCCCTGCCAAGTTTGCAGTAGAACTTGTGATGGGTGCAGGTCTGATTTTGGCTTCTAGATGGTCTCTCATTTTGTGTGCTGGGGCCAGTCTTCAACTAGCAGCTTTACAGGTGTCCCTTTGCTCAGGTGTCTTACCCATGTTTCCTTAGCCTGATTACCTTGATGCTGCTCTGTCCTCTGAGATACTGTGACATTCTCAGGCAGAGACAGCCCTAGGAGGCTCCCGGTTCTGTGTACAGTTCACTTCTCCTGTCTTCGTAGCCTCCTCTGTTCAACCCACTGCTATATCTCCATCCTATTCCATGGCTTGTCGGTGCTGGGTTAAGGGGCTGTTGTCACTTCTGCTGCTCTGTTCCCCTTCAATTTTCTCTCTAAAAGTTTGAGTGCTGACGTCCCCAAGTTGTTTACATCACCCATATCTAAGTCTTTCTCTCAAGCCACTGGTTGACATTCTTCCTTCACTGTCTTTGCTGCACTTCAGATTCTGACTTTTCTGTTGCTAGGGCTTCCACTTAGCTGCTAGGGTGCAGGACAGAAGGAAAAACAAAGCCGGCAGCATGCATGTCAGAGAGGGAGCATCATCCTGGTCATTCACCACTGTGTATTCCAATGAGATTTGCTGCCAAACCACAGAGCATTTTGTGTGGATGCCAGGGGTCTTATATCCCAAATCTGTCCTGCGAGGCTTGGGTTAACTACAATTTTGCAGTCTATCTGTCTCTTGAAAACTTTCCAGTATGGTGGCTCTTACTTACCATGCCATGCTTCTGCTGCAGCTCTGTACGCAGGCACAATGTTTTGTGAAGTCCCATGTGTATGTTTTATTTTATTAACAAGGCTTTTATTTAGATTGATATTGGCATCAGTATGTAGGTCCCTCCATTTCTTCCAATTACCTGTGTATTTAGTTGATTTTCTTTGAGTAGTTCCAACATGGCTCCTGCTCTATCCAGCCGTGTTGGATACCTCAGTTGGGATGTTTATAAAGATTCAAAGTAAATCCACTTGTAAATACTACCATCTTCATATTTTAAGCCTTGTAATTCACAAAGATGATACATTTTAATTCTTCTTCAATTTTATGCCCCATAGTGGTTTATTATTCAGCATAGAAATCTACTACTTATTTTTCAAATTTATTTCTAAGTATTGCATTTTTTCTGTTGTTGTTAATGAAATTGTTTTTGAAATTTCATTTTTGGATTTTTTTGCTAGTGTGTAGAAATATAATTTGATAGAATATATGTTCTATAATTTTTCCAAATTAATGTATTAGTTCTGATAGTTTTTAATTGCTAATTAAGATTTTCTACAAAACTTTTTCATCTGCAAGTAGATGGGTTTTATATATCCATATAACCACAAGCCATATCCACATGTGATTTTATTTTACTTTGTGATTGCCTGGTTCTCATATCACCCTAATGTCATAATATGATACTAGTTTAATGTATGAGTTTAGTTGATGAACGTTCTCCTTACTTCTATCTTTTGAAAGATTTTGTGAAAAATTCTACAAAATATTTTTTTACATATGCAGTGGATTTCAGCAGTGAGGTGACCTTCATCTGGACATTCGTCCTTTTAGGAATATTTGCATATCTTCTGAACTATCTAATTTCTCAGTTATTCATAGAAATACTTTACAATCCTTTTTAATTTCTGTAAACTCTGTATTAATGTTCTCTGTTTAATTTCTGCTTTCTGTAATTTGGGTATTTTATTCATCTTAGTCAATATAGCTGCAGTTTTGTCAGTTTTGCTGATCTGTGGACTGATTGTTAATGTCTTTAATCTGCACTTTATTTCTGTTATCTATTTTTTTTTACTTTATCTTTTATTTTTCCTTTCTTTTGATTTCTTGGATTTAGTTTGCTCTGCCCTTTCTAGTTCTTAAGATGCAAATTTAGATTATTTACTTATGAATTTCCTTATTTTTAAGGCAGATATTTTGATTCATAAATTTCCATCAGTATTTAGTATAATGGAATGCATGAGCCACATATATATGTTATATATTATATATGCAATTATACATGCATATAATTACATATATATGTACATCATGGCATCATGCATTTACTTTTTGTTTATCTAAGAGTAGATCTAAAAATTCTAAATAAGATATTGTTAGAATCAATGAAAATTTAAAAGATTGATTCATCACAAAAAGTATAGTCAAGGGGCCGGAGAGTTAGCTCAGTGGTTCCGGCGCCTGTCTTGCAAGCGCAAGGACCGGGGTTTGATTCCCTGGTAACCACATAACAATACTGGGTGTGGAGACCCACACCGAGCAGCAACCAGTACCACATACCACAGTGCCGGGCGTGGTGGCTCATGCCTGTAATCCCAGCACTCGGGAGGCAGAGGCAGGAGGATTGTGATGTGAGTTTGAGGCTGAGCTCAGGGCCAGCCTGAACCACAAAGCGAGACCCTGTCTCAAAAAACCTAAAAAAAAAAAGTATAGTCAAGGTCAAAAATCTATTCACAAATTAAACTGATGTAATTGATTGAGAAAAACTACATATCCTATGGAAAGGATTTTTTTGGTTGTTGTTGTTCTTTTTAAACAATGTCTCACTTTGTAGTTCAGGCTGACCCAGAGCTCAGCCTCGAACTCACAGCAATCTTCCTGTCTCTGCCTCCCAAGTGCTGGTATTACACTCATGAGGCACCACCCGGCACTGTGGTATGTGGTGCTAATTCCCGGTAGGCATGAGTCACCAAGCCTGGCATTGTATGTAATTATCTAGGATGGAACTTGGGACCTTGCACTTGCAAAGCTGGCACCAGAACCACTAAGCTAAATCCCCGGTGCTGTAAAGAAATTTTTAAATAAAATTCCTTATATTTTTCTGGAAACATTATGTGTTGTTAGTAAAATTTTACTATAAAACAACAACTATCATTTTACAATACTAGAAAATTTTTTATTTATATAAATAGAAGATAAAAGTATTAGAACCATTATTATTTAAATTTGTACTGAAAATACTAGAAAAGACAACTTGTCAAATACCAACTATAAAATTTGAAAAGGAGGAATATTAATTTATTTCTTTGGAAGATTTAACTATTATACATATGTGTCAAAATAAATAAATAAATAAAGGACACAAATAGGGTTATCTACTTCTGTTTACCTGCTCCCCCTATAGTTCTAATACTCAACATCTTTAGAGTGTCACAGAAAAAAAATTTTAATGTTGAAAACTATATGACATTTGGGCCAGGGATTTAGCTCAGTGGTTCCAGCACCTGTCTTGCAAGCACAAGGACCCGGGTTCGATCCCCAGTAACCACATAACATACTGGGCATGGAGACTCATGCCCAGCAGCAACCAGTACCACATACCACAGTGCTGGGCATGGTGGCTCACATCTGTAATCCCAGCATTTGGGAAGCAGAGGCAGGAAGATTGCTATGATGTGTGTTTGAGGCTGAGCTCAGGGCCAGCCTGAACTACAAAGCGAGACCCTGTCTCAAAAATCCTAAAAAAAACCCATGACATTTAATGGCTTTATACGATTTAGAAATTAATGTAAAATTGAAACAAAAGGCTCTCCAGTGGAAAATGCGAAATAGTTTAGGCTTTTCTTTTTCTGTTTTGCTTCTTTTCTACAGTAGAAAGCCTTATGTATTATGAAGGTTATAATGAGGTTTCACCTATGCAATAATGTTATGTATGCAAAAAGTCAATATTGAAAAGCAAAATTGCACAACCTCAATACTGCAAAAAATACGGAATATGAAGATTCTGTTCAAAATGTTAGGAAGTGGCTGTCTCTTCACATTATGGTGCCTCATTTTTTATCCCACTGTTTTGCATATCAAAAATTCTTTATGAATGTGTGACAGTTCTGAAATGCTACTTCTCATTACAAAAATTTTAACATAGTACATCGAAAGGCAAAGAAAAGTAACCATACTTCCAACATAATGCTCCTATTCCAGCAATGTCCAATTTGTTCACAGTCCGACACTGTTCCCAATCACTAGCTACAGAACCTCTTGCTCAATAGATGTTTAAGTGCCTCCTTCATATCTTTATTTCTGAGGCTGTAGATTAAAGGATTCATCATGGGAGTCATCATCCCATAGAACATGCATACAAGTTTGTCAGTAGCATTCAAGTTATCTGAGTCAAGTGCATCTTTAGACTTGGGTTTCATGTACATGAAGAGGATAGTCCCATAGACCATTATCACCACAGTCAAATGGGCTGAGCATGTAGAGAAGGCTTTGCTCCTCCCCTCAGAAGAACTTACCTTGAGGATGCTGGAAATGATCAATGAATGAAATGACGATAAAGAGCAGTGGCATCAAAGTGAAGAGTGTCGTGGCCATGAGCATGATAAATTCATTGCCCGATACAAGCTATCTTCATGACAGCCAGAATTTCACAGAGGAAATGATCGATGACATTATTACTGCAGAAAGGCAACTGTACCACCAAAGCAGTTTGTACTGCAGAGTTGACAAACCCAGCCAACCAGGACACAGCCACCACGGAGACATAGGAAAACTTGCTCATAATAATGGAGTATCTCAGAGGGTTGCAGATGGCCACATAGCAGTCAAAAGCCGTCATTCCCAGGAGGACACACTCTGTGGTTCCATGGCCAAGCCAAGGAACATCTGCACCACGCAACCACAGAAGGAGATGGTCTTTTTCTGGGAGAGGAAGCTCACAAGTGTGGAAGGAACAGCGGTAGTGGTGTAGCAGATGTCCAAGAAGGAGAGGTTCCCCAGGAAGAAGTACATGGAGGTGTGAAGGTGAGAATCCAAAATGCTGATTATAATGAGATCGCCATTCCCCAGAAGGATGACCACATACATTATTAAAATAAGCACAAAAAAGAGAAGCTCAAGCCTTGGGTAACCAGAAAGCCCCTTCAGAATAAATTCCACCAGAAGAGTTTGGTTTTTCCATTCTATTTTACTGTTTCCCTTTTACCTGTATAAATTCAAAAAATCTTAAATAATAATTTATTCACAATAACAATGTTGTATATTCCAGTGTATGCATATAAAAATTTGTGTATAATCTACTAAGAGGAAAGAAGTTAAATAAGAAAAGGAACGAAAAGAAAATCAAAATGTACAAAGAAAAATCTGAGAGTGAAGTTAATGTACTGATTATACATCATAGCCTAGAAACTTGAAGTTATTTCATATATTACATCTTTTTAACAGTACAATAGGGGCTGGTAAAGAAGTGGGCAAAAATTGATGATTAAAAAAAAAAGGAAACATGGGCTGAGGATTTAGCTTAGTGGATCCAGTCTTGTGCTTGCAAGCACAAGGTCCCAAGTTTGATCCCCAATAACCCCATATAACAATGTCATGTGTGGTGATTCATGCCTACCAGCAATCAGTACCACATACCACAGTGCCAGACATGGTGACTCATGCCTGTAATCCCAGAACTCAGGAGTCAGAGGCAGGAGGATTGCTTTGAGTTCAAGGCTCACTTGGGCTAAATAGTGAGCTCAGGACCAGCCTGAACTACAAAGCAAGACCCTGTCTCAGAAAAAAACAAAAAAGAAAAAACAAAAAAGAAACAAAGCTTATTTATATAGAGGTGAGGAGTTGTAAGGAACAGAAGGGAAAGGGGAAAAATAAGAATCAAGATGTGTCACATACTGGTACAAACCCTCAATGTTGCGTGTGATCATAATGTATATATAAAATGTACCAATAAAATAAATTTTTAAAAAAGAACATCATAAGCAAAAAAATTTTTTAAAAAACACTTCATGCTATGCTTTCTCATTCACATAAAACTAATTTCTTCAATAATGGGAATCAAACTCAAGACCCTGTGCTTGCCAGGCAGCTCCAGCACCATGACCTGCATCCCTAGTCCCATAAAAATGTACTGATGTGGGGGCCGGGGAGTTAGCTCAGTGGTTCCGGCGCCTGTCTTGCAAGCGCAAGGAACCAGGTTTGATTCCCCGGTAACCACATAACAATACTGGGTGTGGAGACTCACACCCAGCAGCAACCAGTACCACATACCATAGTACCGGGCGTGGTGGCTCATGCCTGTAATCCCAGCACTCGGGAGGCAGAGGTAGGAGGATTGTGATGTGAGTTTGAGGCTGAGCTCAGGGCCAGCCTGAACCACAAAGTGAGACCCTGTCTCAAAAAACCTAAAAAAAAAAAAAAAAATGTACTGATGTAGATAAAGTGCTCTGTCCTATTTAAAAAAAAAAAAAAAGAAATCTAAAATAAGAGAGTTAAATCTAAAATGATATAATTTGGCTAAAATTTAAGTTAGAATTTTGTCAGTTTTATTTAGCTGTAAATTTTCTATAAACCATAAAAGTAATATAGAATACATTATGTCAGATATATGATAAATTACTAAAAGGAAGATCAGGATTATCTCAGTAGTTATACATGAAGTATTAAAAGAAATGGATCGGTTGAAGTGAGCATTACCAGACATAAACTTAATCATATTCAGAGCCTAATTGTCAGAAAAGTACATTCAGTTTATGTAAAGTTCAATAATGTGAAGACTTCTTGTTAAAATACAAATTATTTTAGTGGAATGAGGGATAGAATGATTTTTCTATTTGATTTTAAGTTATGTTACATATAAATATCATACCCTACACTGATTTTTATCTTTTTAATGTTCACCTCTAGGAATTTTGAAATATGTATAACTTCAGGTAAGCAACACCATAACCAGACGCCAAACCTCTTCTACATTATGCACCATGAAGAGTAGTGGAAAAACATTTGTTAAACTGAACCAAACAAAGTTAAATTGATGTAAAGAGGTAAATTGCTACAAAATCAGAACTTTACCAAAAACAGCGTGCTTACAGTCTGATCAAGAGGGAAGATTTCCTGACAATTGGGCAGCAACACTGTAGGACTAAAGAGAAATGATACATTGTTAGATATTTAGACACACATAATATTTTCTTTTTTCTCAATTTTCTAACTATATGACAATTTTTTGAATAGTATATTTCTATTCCTTATGCACTTTCTCTGATAAAAAAACTACCTCATTTCATCCAGTTCAGAAAGACAGACCTCTTCTTACCATTTTTAGTAGTTTCCAGCATTTACCTCTACAGGGAAAGTCAGCTTACCTCTTAGAAGGTAACACACAGCAGAATTCTTTCTCCCTGACCTTCTTTTTTCAATCTATCTTACAAAATTGTACATGATATATCTCTCAAGAAAAGGTGACTATTGAGGAGCCAGAATGTCATAGGAAATATTACCTGGAAAATACTGAAGATAAATTATTTCAAACTTTTAAGTTTTCAGTCAAACGTGTTTCCAAAGAGAATATGTGTGTTCTGGTTCTGGTAGCTCAAAGTAAGAGGAGGATAAACAGTGCGGAATTCAGGTTGAGAATATGGCACATTTCATTTGCCTTTCAAGCCAGTGCACAGACACAACACCAGCACCCTGTGCAGCCCAGGAAATTCTCCACAGATTGCTTCAGGCTCAGGAGGGCAGTTTAAATACCTCTTGCTCTCAGGGACTTTCGCATTTTCTAAGCCATTGATTTTAATTGCTTTAAGGGAACACCATTCAAAACTTTTGGAAATTTCAAGGAGAATGCCCTAAAGACTTAATTATATTAGACCTTTTATTTTATTTTAAAGAACCAATCAGAAGTCTTGGAAACAGATTTTATGCTATCCACAATCTGTGTTATTCTAAAAGCTTTATTCAAAATATATTCTTATGACTTTACTCAGTCTTTTGTTTATCCTGTTATTTCTTATCAGCAAGTAGAATCTGTTAGGCTACATCAATTCCTGATCATTAACAAAAATAACATTGCACAGATTTCCAAGGGTGGTTATAAACCTTTTATACATATTGTCATTTCATTCATATTTTTAAATTATTGAAAGAAAACCGGGTTTAAATGCATGAATAATCTAAAAACAATTGTATTTGGCTTTGAAACTGAAACTTTGAACACTATTTTATTTGTGGGTCTCATTTTAAAATTCACAAAAAATTCAGAAATTTGTAAACTGTTCAGCAGTAACCTAGAAGCTATCAAATAATTCAGGGGTTTTTTGTTTATTTTGTTGGCACTGGGCTTGAACTCAAGGCCTTTACACTGATCTGCATTCAGAACCCCACTTCTCTTTTTGCTACCCAGATTTGCGAAGTTACTAAATTGCAAAGGCTGGGCTTGAACTTAAAAGGCTGCCTTAGTCTCCCACAGTACAGGACTTGCAGGCTTGTGACACCGTGACCAGTTTTAGTTTTTTCATTGTAATTTTACTACCTAACTTGTAATTTCATCTTTTTTCATGTCCAAAGAAATCATTTAAACAGCTATCCATACTGCTCACATCAATAAGCACAAAGTGTGAAGTATTGAAGTTAGTATTAACAGGAGGTGACAGCAGATAAGTGCATCCTCCAGATGTTCTCTGAACTTCAGCCTTCTGGTCACCTGCAGACAGTGTCTCCCTTTCCAGAACCACTTCACCCAAATGCTGCGCACAGTTTGTTAACCACAGAGCATAGACTTGATTAAAAATCTTAAGATATGAAAAAAATAAAATCACAGTGCTGAGAGGAAATAAAGTAACACTGAGTGTCTCCAATTACTTGTGAAGTTTATGGACCATCTCTGATCACAGGGAATTGATTCTTGGACATTTCCTTAAGTTTCATCACCATGAAACAAAATGTTCTTTCCCAGAACAATGTAGCAGAGCACTGGTGTCTTTTAAAAACCTTTTTATTTAGGAAAAAAAAAAAGGCTAAGATCTGAAAACAGAAGTCTTTATCCATTTTTTTTTTTTTTGGCAGGTTTTTTTGAGACAGGGTCTCACTTTGTGGGCCAGGCTGGCCCTGAGCTCAGCCTCCAACTCACATCACAGCAATCCTCCCGCTTCTGCCTCCCGAGTGCTGGGATTACAGGCGTGAGCCACCACGCCCGGCACTGTGGTATGTGGTACTGGTTGCTGCTGGGCGTGAGTCTCCATGCCCAGTATGGTTATGTGGTTACCTGGGATCGAACCTGGGTCCTTGCGCTTGCAACACAGGCGCCAGAACCACTGAGCTAACTCCCCGGCTCTTTATCCACTTTTTTTTCTTTCCCTTCTTCCCAAATCACAAAAAATCCTCAGAATCTTGTATTCAACATTACTCAAACATAGCCTCTGAATCAGTCACATCAGAACAGTTCAAGTTGGTAAGATTTTTTTTTTATATTTACACTTCTGGCAGTTTTAGCATTTTTTCACTCCATGTCATTAAGGCTGGAACATAAGTGATAGGTTTTATAAAATTAAATTGTTTCTTAAAGTTCTCCCAAGAATAAATATTTTTTAAACATAGGCATCCGTATGTCATAACCTACGATATGGAAAACCTCCCACTGGGCAGACACTGCAGCTCTGCCTCTGCCGCAACTACAGATCCCTGAAGAAACTGCCTGACCACTCAGGTTGAGGTTTGATGTGTTTTCCGGAAGTGAGCATCAGCTTTTTTAGGAATTATGTCCTTTTTTTAACTTACCTGCATTAATATTTTATTTGTAATTTGGAAATTTCAGAAAACATACCTTTGCTAACAGAAGTAATGATATTTCTTTCCAGGCCTTAATCTCACTCCACAGATAATGGCTGCTATCTCAGAACTAGCCAGCAACAAATGTTGGCAAGATTGCAGAGAAGGAACCCTTCTCCACTGTTGGTGGGAATGTAGACTCATACAACCTCTATGGAGTTCAGTTTGGAGATTCCTCAAAAAACTACAATTAGAAGTGCCATTTGACCCTGCTATTCCTCTGCTAGGTATATTCACAAAAGAATTTAAAAATTCATGTCACAGTGATATATGTGCACCCATGTTTCTAGCAGCTCAGTTTGTGATTGATAAATCTTGGAAACAACCCAAATGTCCACCAACTGGAGACTGGATTTTAAAAAGTTGTGGTTCTTCTACAGAATGGAGCATTACTCTGCCATAAAAAATGATAAGTTTGAAGCATTCGTACTTAAATGGACGTACCTTGAGGACATCCTCATAAGTGAAATAAATAGGTCACAGATGTGTAAATATCATGTCTTTTCTCTGGTATGAGAAAATAAAGATGTAAATGAGTTCCGGAATATATATTATATATTGTGAAATAGAAAATACTCAAAGTAAAATGGGGTGAAGGGGAAAAACAATGAGATTATAACAAAAAAGAAAGGAAACAAAGTTTATGTATATAGGGGACAGGGGTGGTAGGGTGGGTATGGCTATGGGAAAAAAATGAGAATTAAGTTGTGTCATATACTAGTACAAATTCTCATTGTTGAGTGTAATCATAATGTGTATGTGTAATGTACCAATAAAGATTTCACTTAAAAAAATGGATTTACATAGAAAAGTGTTTCAAAGGGTAACATGCAATGAGAATAGCAGAAGTATCCAATGCCTTCAAATACTGTGCTAAATAATTTATTATAATTAATAGTCTAAAATTTTTCATTCTATTCCCCCCCCCAAGAAAATGATGAGATGTAGGCTTAGAGAAATAAATATACAGGAAGGAAAGGTTTCCAGCAAAAATATAGTCAACAGAGTGCTGTAAATATTAGCAACAACCCAAATGCCCATCAACCTGAGACTGGATAAAGATGTGGTGGGGTTTTTTTATAAAATAGAGTATTATTCTGCTAAAGAATAAGTTTGAGTCATTTATACTCAAATGGACATACTTTGAGGACATACTCATAAGTGAAATAAATAGAACACAGATATGTAAATACCATATCTTTTCTCTGATATGAGAAACTGAAGATGTAAAGGAGTTCTAGAATGTATGATAGATATTGTGAAATAGAAAATATTCAAGGAACATGGGGTATAAGGGCAAGTAATGAGGATAAAGAAAATGTGATGATAAAGGAAATAAAGCTTATAGGCAGAGGGGGTGTAGGATGAGTAGGAGAATGGGAAAAAGTAGGAATTAAGTCATGTCATGTACTGGTACAAGTTCTCAGTGTTGAGTGTGATCACAATAAACAGAGTGCTCTTTTGAAGAGTCAAACATTTAGAATCAATCAATTGCATTTTAAAACAGCAACTCTAACCTTGCAAAAGAAATACTAACAATCATCTCTATTCAATTAAATGTTTCTTAAAGTATCAGAAGTGATGGTTGGCCCTTGTAGGGATGTTTTAGGTAAAAATTTTTGGCAGTAGTCATCTTAAGGATACTACAATGCCAAATATACAACCTCACTATCAGCATAAAATTGCCTCTTTGAGTAGTTCCAAATAGGAACAGATATCTTGGACAAATGGAAAAAAAAATTTTTGTTTGGGGCCGGGGATATAGCTCAGTGGTTCCGGCGCCTGTCTTGCAAGCGCAAGGACCTGGGTTCAATCCCCGGTAACCACATAACAATACTGGGTGTGGAGACTCACCCCAGCGGCAACTAGTACCACATACCAGTGCCGGGCGTGGTGGCTCACGCCTGTAATCCCAGCACTCGGGAGGCAGAGGCAGGAGGATTGCTGTGACGTGAGTTTGAGGCTGAGCTCAGGGCCAGCCTGAACCGCAAAGTGAGACTCTGTCTCAAAAAACCTTAAAAAAAAAAAAAAATTTTGTTTGACTCATGTCTTTACTAAACAGCTTCCATTCAAACTCCAGAGTACTGATACCTATATAAAGCCTCAACCAAAGTTTAGCTGGACAACTAAGAGTAGTCTGATTGAGCTCCTATAGCCAATTAAATTCTAATCAAAAACAGTAATGAATAGGAACTCGTCCTATTTACTCACACTTTACTCTTTATTTTTAAGCCTTCATGGTTTAAGGAAACTTGAGTTAGAAGAAAGTTGTTTCTAAAGCCAATTGATTAGAAACATTCTTTTAAGAAGCAGAGTAACCTACTGTCAGATGACTGGTATAGGCAAATCCCACACCATATAAAAAAACATGATTCGAAAATATTAGATTGTTACTCGCCCATTGAATCATTATTTATCTAGGGATATATTTTCCAGCTCAGGAAGAGGAGAACACCCTGAAGATGCAGAACTGTTATTTAAATGATTTTCTGGGATTTGTTTACTGTGAACAGGAAGACCACCTGCCAATGTTTAGAAATTAAATGTTTGAAAATGAAGTTTTGTTTCTAACACTTTGATACACACAGCTAATTCTGGAGCTGAACTGAAAATTCCTTTCTCAGAATTATGGCCCCACTGGCAGGTTCAACAAGTGGAAAAAGAAGCTCATTCGTGGTCAGAAACAGAAGACAGAATACCTCATGTGTAATGTGGTTCCTTCTGTATCTAACATCTAAAACACACAAGGCTGGGTAAACCGCACGGTTGTCTCAAACCCAAGTAGCTGTGTTTTTCACATCAGCTACTAATTGCCACCTTACACGGAAGCACCAAGGGTGCTAAGATCCTGGAGAGAGACAGTCTTTTGTAAGAACATACTCAGGTGTGTTCTGCAGACAAGCGACCTCCCTGGAAGCCTGTTAATAAATGGAGTTATCTGTATCCACTCATATCTACTGAGGCAGAGTCTCCAACCAGGATTCACCAGGTGATTCATGGGGAGAATGAGGTTCAAGATTCACGGCCATCTCAGTGGTCCTCTCTCGCAGTCATACTTTACATTCACCGGAGAGTATTATTTGATAGTATGCCTGATTCCCAACTCTTAGCCATCTTACATACTATTTGGATAACAATAAAGTGTAGTACAAAAAATGTACAGAAATTTGGATAGCAGCTCATTTAGTTACTACAATTTGATATAAATTTTATGTCTAGATTTCATTCTCCCCCAAGAATTATAGTAAGGACAAAATGAGTATTGTAAACACTTCATTCATGGCATGATGATTGGGATGGATAAAATCAAGTAAACAAGCATTTGCTGAACATATTAAGACATCCAAAGTATTTATTTTTCAAGAGGAGGGTCTATATGAACTGCATCAATAATAACAGTTGCGAAAATTGCAAATAATTGAGTGCAATCATGATGTGTATATGTAATGTACCAATAAAGATTTCAATTTTTTTTAAATTGCAAATAATTCTTGCCTGGCTCACATCTCAAGCATCTCTAAAAGTGGAATGCAGAAATGTGAATATTCAATAATCTATAAATGCAGCTCAACTGCATGATGAAGCTAAAGAATCCCACAAATTAGTCTCTGCTGCTACCACTGCTCCAGCTAGGGCTTGTGTAGTTGTAAGACTTGCTGCAGTTACTTGCTACTTCATGTAATATGTGATTGACCATTTAATTCACATATTGTTTACTTTTCCAAATTACTCTGGGAATGAAAAAGTAAAATTAGAGAAAAATTAGTTTACAAAGATTGAGTTCATTCTCATGTGTTTCTGAGTGCCCATACTTGGATAAAAACCCCTTCTTGTCATTTGCTTAGTCATAACTGGCAATCCTCCCAGAGAATAGCATCTCGGTTATAGAATAATCTAACTCTTATACGTTCCTGCCTCCTGCTGCCTATGTATTTACTCCTTGGCAATAATTACCTCCCCTCCCCATTCTGGATAATTTGTCTTCACTAAGATAGGAAATGTTTTAATATGGGAAAACTCTCTGTAACAGAGATTGACTATAGAATTGTCTGTTTCTTGTGCCATGGGATCTGCAAAGTGTGTGCTCCTGGCATTCACACTGTATGACTGCTCTCAGATTCCTCATCATCAACATTAAGAATCTTTGTATTTATATGCCAATTATCTCTCATGGAAGAGAGTTGCTCAACAAACTGGCACAAAATGTGTTTGGGATACAGATGTCATTTTGTGAAGGAAATATCATCAACTCTCTTTATGAAATGTTATTTTTAATGATGCACACTTCCGTAGATGTGTGTATAATACTGGTAGGAAATGTAATATTTTCATTTACCTCAGTGATTTCCTATTTTCTATATTTTAATCACCTAAAGCATACTGAAATCCATTCATTCAAAGGAAGGAAAAGGGCTTTTCTCATCTGCTAACTACACCTAGCAGGTTGCATTTCATAGGACAAACTTCTTCATGTAAATGAGACCAATATCTGAAGGTACTACTCAGACAAGTTAATCAGTTTATTCTATGAAGTAGCCACCTTCAAGTTCAGCCCTAGCCTGAGGAATGCAGAAGTGCTAGGACATGTGAAATAATCCGTGAATAGACGACGGATTCGTCTGTGGAAAATTCTGAGAAAGTGACATCTCTGAGTTTATGAATAAAATGAGCTGACATAGTTTGAGGCAAAATTTGAAAAGAAAGAAAGATCACATGTAGAAGCAGAATTTCAGAAATTTCAGGATTAATCTAGTTTTTCAAAAAAAATGACTGGGTCAGGGATTTAATTCAGTAGTTCCAACACCGGCCTTGCACAAGGTCCCAGGTTCGATCCAACCACATACGACAAGACCGGGTAGGGAGACTCACACCCACTGGCAATCGGAACCACGTACCACAGTGCCAGGTGTGGTGGCTCACGCCTATAATCCCAGCACCTGGAGGCAGAGGCAGGAAGATTGCTGTGAGTTCCAGGCTGAGTTCCGGACCAGCCTAAACTACAAAACAAGACCCTGTCTCAAAGAAAAAAAACTGATTCATCTCACAAAAATGTAGGGACAAATGATCTAAAAAGTACGACTAAGTGTGGGATTAAGTAGGATTAAGACAACAAATATTTAATTTGAGCCTGTCTCATTTATACTTTGGAAAAGTTTACCCAGGTGTCAAGTGCTGTCTCCGTCTGTATTCCCTTCTACAGACTGCACCTTCTCTCCAGACCTGTGTTGTCCTCTGGTACACACTGTATGTTGTTATTCAGTTATTTCATGTTCTGGCATAATAGCACATGCTAGTTTCTCTAAACTGACAGGTCAGTCCTTCTCTGGTGAAACTTAGACAGTCTCAGAGCAGACAGAATGTGAGATCTTTGGCAAAGCCTTCTGCTGCTTTCCTGGAATTAGTTACTCCTTCCACTATGCTGCTTTCATCTGTATCTCTGTGATGGTGCTTCACTTTTATGCTGTACTCATTTGATAACTTTTGAAAGATACTCTGTCACAACTGTGGCTGTCACTCACTCACTACTTAGCACTAGACAAAGTCCAGTGCTAAGTTAACCAAAGCTAGTAGGTAGTAATGAATTGTTCAATTAATTAATTAAAACAGAAAACAGTACAAAGACAAGTCCAAGTATTTCAAATAAGAGAAATGGACTACATAGGTTAGTTTCTCTCTTATAACTTCAAACACCTTTGGAAAACTATGAGCTTATCTTTAACAGTAAGAGAAAACAAGAAATACAGAAGTTTGAATAAAACACATTAAGGTTACTTGAGATGGACAAGACAAAAAGCATACCAGTGTATGTTGTTCTCTGGTACCCAACTGACAAATAACTATAAATCACACTCTTTTT
>PVIR01016413.1:0-36670 GCA_004026965.1 Petromus typicus | reverse complement strand
AATCCTCCTGCCTCTGCCTCCCGAGTGCTGGGATTACAGGCGTGAGCCACCACGCCCGGCACTGTGGTGTGTGGTACTGGTTGCTGCTGGGTGTGGGTCTCCACACCCAGTATTGTTATGTGGTTACCGGGGAATCGAACCCGGGTCCTTGCGCTTGCGAGACAGGCGCCGGAACCACTGAGCTAACTCCCCGGCCCAGAAAGTAAAAATTTAAAAAAATCAAAAAAACTGTCAAGTAGACCTAGAGTCTGGCCTGGTATAAAGTAAGGAATCCCTGTCCTTATTTCCCTATAACTTAGCTCCATCTGGATTGGCAGTCCTTGATTGCTGGAATTCTAAGACTATCCTCAGGATATATTTAATAAAGCATTAAATCAGTTATTAATTATAGCTTTAAGTAATATTTAAATGAATCAAGGAAATATTTTTAAATGAATAAATTCAATAAGTGTTATAGAAAGGATTAAGTTTCATCAAAGAAACATTTAAAACTAATAAAATAGTATAAATAAATATCTGAGGAAAAAAGTTCAGTCAATATGTACATATGTGGGTACTTGTTACAGCTGAGTGGGCCAAAGATAGCCCAGGTTCTTGTGTACGATAAGGAAGGAATTGCCAAGTGTACATATCATTGAATCTATCTGGCTTTGAAGAAAAGCAATACACTGGGAAAGTCCATCTAGGCTGTCTGAAAATTCTTAGGTAGCATGGATTTTGTCTGTATGATCATTATGGAGTCTGTAAACAAAATACATAGACTTTACCAAGAGATCAAGGCATATATGACCAAAGCCTAGGCACTAGAATGGAAAGGCGGATTGAAGAAGGAGCCACATCAGATGCTGTTTTTAAGAGACTTTAATAACGCCTGTAACCAGCTGGCACCTCGACTGGTCCACATCTACAGCTAGAAACCATCAGCAGGGGCCAGTGATTGGAGCTTTCTTTTATATTTAGCCTCTGTTGCTATTACTTTTGGGGAGGAGTACCAGAGATGAAACTTAGAACCTTACACTTTCCAGGCTGGCACAGCAACACTGAGCTATATCCCCACCCCTGCTATTACTTTTATATGTCTTTGATTACATTTCCCTGCTGGGTGTTCCATATCTGGGTAAAGAGATACCTGCTAACTAATATTTATTCCTCACTATCTCCTGAGGTCAGTTAAGTCTCCCCAGGTATTCCTCTTGGAACCATATATACAGCCTCTATTTTTCTATCAGTGTCAGCTGCTAGGATGGGCTATGACCTTGACTGACCTTGCAGCTCTCTGTGACAGCATAAAGGACTTTTTCTTTTGGCTGATCCATTTTGGTACACTCTATGTTGGTTGACTCCTGTTCCCTGGGGTCCAACAATCTCCTTGCTCAGGAAGGTGAGTGACCATAGAGAGGTTCCTTCATACTGTAGTTCCTTAGAGTTAGGTATAAAATATTTAGTAGCTTTTAAGCTTAGTTACATTTTAATGTTGTTCTCCAAGTCTTAGTTGTTGGGTACTCAGAAGGACAGTTGCACCAGCATTGAAGTGGGAGCAGAGAGTTTAACTATTATAATCTCATCTGAACATCGACCACTTTGAAGTATAAATCATAGCCAGAGGAATGCTATTTCTTAGGAATCACGATTATTTTCGAAGTCAAATCCTTGCAGAATGTTAAGAGACAATTATAAAGTTTTACAGAGAAAACTTGAAATCAAAAACCACACACAGTATTTCATCAGGACAATCATGATATTACCTTTGAAATAAATATAAATGTGCATCTTAGCATATAATATTCTTTACTCAGTTATCTCCATCTGATTACAAGACATTAAATGACACAAGAAACTTTCAGCTAATTTGTTATTCTCCAATAGGACATGATCAAAGAGGACATGTCCACAAATGAATCTTAGAGATTTATCATGTCTAGCTTTTAATTTTAGTGTGTGACATTGGCTGCTCTGTGCCTGAGCATCTCTAACTGTAGTGGCATATACATAACATACACATCACATAAGCTTTTTATTTATTTTTAAATTATTATTTTTTAAGTTATTTTAGGGATAGGGTCTTGCTTTGTAGTTCAGGCTAGCCCTGAACTCACTATGTAACCCAGGCTAACCTAGAACTCTTGGCAATCCTCCTGCCTCTGCCTCCTGAGTGCTGGGATTAGAGTCATGAGCTACCACACCTGGCATTGTGGTTTGTGGTTACCAGGGATCTAACTCAGTACCTTTCGCTTGCCAGGCAGATGCTGGAACCACTGAGCTAAATCCCCAGCCCCCAACTATATTTTTTAGGGCTTACTTTCTAAGTAATGACTCTGAATCAAAGCTTTAAAATCCAACCTTGCTAAAGAAATCTATCACCTCTAAGGGAGAACATAGAGACAAGTAATAGTCCAGAAGAAATCTCAGCCCTAAGAAAAATAGATCTTTGGGAGAGTTTGGTGTCACGCCCCCGCCAAATAAGGCGTGACAAAATAGGGACTGGGGTCCCGGGCAGAAGACCCCTGTGCTTGAGGCTTGAGGCTCCCCAGGCCTAGAGCCTGAGTTGAGTATGCTTCGCCAGGAGGCACACAGTTAGCCCAACAGTATGTAAAAACAAGCCGCTTTCTCCCTTCTAAACTATCCTGTTTTTCCCTGTAAACTGTTCTGTGCTTTCTCGCCAAACAAAAATAACATAAACAGAAAACACCTTATTAGACATAATAGTTTCAGCTGAAATAAAAATAACATGGCCACCTGACAAAAATACGTCAACAAGTACAAAAAAATAAATTAATGCTCACATAAAATTTATGGGAACAAGATTAAAGAAATAACAAAGGTCCACTTCCCTAGAAAAGTTGTGTACAAAACACACTGATCTACAAAGATTTTTGTGGTCATGAGAAAATCATCACTGTCTCACACGACCTTACACAATGTCAAAATGATTGATCACTGCTCTGTTTCTGTTCTTATTTTTTCCTTAAACTTTTGTTAACCTGTAATAATCACCCTTATTTTACAAGCCAAAAAATCATGTATAAAAAAAGGCTTCACTTCAGTAAAAATTACAACAACATCACAACCTCTCTTGTGTTTGTGTGTTGTCTGTCATCGCCGACTCCGTCCATTCCTGACTTCAGTGCTCCCTAGATCCCCACGCCGCGAGCGGACAGTGACAGTTTGGATTCTTTATCTAGCCACCTAGGTAAGTTCCCTCAATAGGAGTTCTGGCAAGGCTCTACTTAAACCCATTCTGAAAATATGTTTTCCTGGATATCTGTAACACACCAACTCACAGATTAAAGTCTGTACCCACTGTATCTCATTAGGAGATAATGTTTGCCTTAAATAGGGCTAGGGATGTAACTCAGTGGTTCAGCATCTGCCTGGAAAGCACAAGGTCCTGAGTTTAATCCTTGGTACTGCAAAATAATAATAATAATAATAATAATAATAATAATAATGTAAAACAATTAAAGTATTAGCATTATATTTTTCTAGTCTAGTTCACAGGTCTGAGTAAGACCTCTCAGAATCATCTAAATACTTTCCTAGAGGGATGAGGATTTAGCTCAATGGTTCTGGTGTCTGCCTGGCAAGCACAAGGTCCCAATTTGGATCCCTGCTAACCACATACCAAAATTCCTGGAATGGTGGCTCACGCTTGTAATCTCAGCACTCAAGAGGCAAAGGCAGGAGAACTGCTGTGAGTTCAAAACTGGCCTGGGCTACATAGTGAATTCAGGGCTAGCCTGAACTATAAAAACAAGATCTTGTGTCAAAACAAACAAACAAACAAACAAATAAACAAACAAACAAACAAAAAACTTTCCTAGATTCTGTTTCATCTACTTGGTCACTGAGAGAAAAGGACATATTTTAGGGGGCTGCTGTGAAATATGTTAAAGCCCAGGTGTCACAAAAATTGTATATAAAACAAGCTCTAAATCATGGCTTGCTCAGGCAAATCCAAGAGAAAAAACTGCACACCAAAGATCCACAGGACAGAGCAAACTTTACTTAAATTTGCTAGTAAGTCAGCCTGCACGCAAGTGCTGAAGACTGTCTTAATGCAAGATGGGATTGTTGTACTTTTCGGAAGGATAGGGTTATAGAGCCAGAGCATTTGGCATTTTTCTATTGGTTACAAGTTTGAGTATACAGTTCTAGCAAGTTCATTGACTCGTTTGACAGTTCAAATATCATATTCATTGGTTAGTTTTACAGTCAGTTGAGATATAGCTACATTGAAAGGGGGGAAGCAGAAATAATAAATCTATTTACAGACAAAGACATTCCTGAGTTGTCTCTGGCAAGCCCGGGCAAGCACTTGCATGTCTCTCAGTAACTGTCCTGCAACAAGACCAGCTTTAGATGTAGGAGAATGGTCTCTTTTGCAGGTACCTTAGGATACAATCCCATTTAAGGCAGGTGCATGATGGGGCTTCATTATATAATAATGAATCAGCAAAGACAGTCACACATATACCACACTACTATGGAAAGTCTCAGGTGTTTTGTCTTGCTATGTCTCAGTAAGCTGATAACAGCCACTGTAAGTGCTATGCCATAAAATAAAGTTTTCTTCCTGCTTTCTGGTGATGCCTGCACAGTGGTGTAATTTTCTTTGGAAATCTTGCCTAACCAGGCATCTCTTCTGCACACTGCACACAACACAAGCACACACAGGCAGACCCAAATTCACCACTAACTTATTGACGTTCAGCGGTTTGAACATAATCAGCAGAGGCTTCAATTGCAGCAGGCTTAGAAGCCTCATCTGTTAGAGAAAAGCAAGTAAATTAGAAAATACTTAATAGTAAAATAAAAGTGCTTTAAAATAAATAGAGGGAACATTAGAAAAACATATATATTAGAAATGCCCACTATAAACTTGGCCCCCGTTTGTAAAGATCTGCTTAACCACCAGCCCCTGTGAATCAGAATACTCCAGCTGCTGCAAAGTGCAAAGGGCACTGTCTATAGTATTCACTTTAGCTACTGGGAATTTATAATGAGAAAAGAAATGCAAACTGTTCGCTCCCCTTAGACTGCTTCCTGACCCTTGACAGTTGATAACTATCAGGTAATGCTTATTCCTCATCTATGCAAATGACAGTCTGGCCCGAGATTGGACACTCCATATAAGCAAGTTCTACCCTGCTTTTTTTTTTTCTTTTAGCAAAGACTTTAACGAGAATGTAACCATCTGTTAACTCAGAGCCACCCATCAAAATGAGTGGAGCAGAGGACTGTATAGAAAGCACAGAGGCTTGACATTCTGAGCACTAATTTGGTTCGGTCTGGCCTCACTGCTGGGCCTGCCGGCTACAAAACAAGATTGAGTGGAAGGGCCAGGATTAAGGAAAAATAATAATAATAATAAATAAAGAGAAATAAAGCATGGGGTCAGGAGGACCACAGCAAACCACAGGCTGAAGCTGAGGCTGAGGTGCCAGGTTTATTCTCAGTGCTCCTTCTATAGTACTCTTACAGCAGTGACTATGTGCAGAGATTACAATCAAAGCTTACAATCAATTCGATAAAAAGCTTGATATCAGTCTGCTCAATGTCTCCCACCTTTTGGTTTTAGCTACTTCTTGTTTTGGGTCAATATTCAGCAAAAGGTAAAACATCTGCTGTAAACAGAACTTGTTGCTGATGTGTTATTATCACAATGGAGGTTACAAGTCAGCTTTGCATACAGCTCTCTCCACACTGTCTCGGGGAAATGTGAAGAGAAACTAGGCCCCTAACCCTTAGGGAAGAGAGGGGAGAAAAGTCAGTGCAGGACTTAAAGTAGGCTTCCTGGTGTCGGTGTATCTCTGCCAAGAAACCCAGGGCTGTAACGAGTGCCCTTACACTGAAGCTGCTTCCCACACCCCACTGCAATTGGAAGTGAAATCATTATTTTTCCCGACTCTCATCTCGCCATGTGTCTTTGCTCCATTCCTGTGGTAGCCCCATTAACATTGCCCTTAGAGTCCAAAAGAGAGGCTTGGGAATCGTTAAGCTCAGTAACAGTGAATGTGGCTTTGATTTAAATTACTTCGGAGCCACGAATTTAGCTCAGTGGTTCCAGTGCCTGCCTTGGCAAGTGCAAGGTCACAGGTTCAGTCTGTAGTAACCACATACAACAATTCTGGACATGGTGGCTCATGCCTGTAATTCCAGCACTTGAGAAGCAGAGGACTGCTGAGTTCAGGAGCAGCCTGAACAAGACCCTGTCTCAAAATAAAAATTTTAAAAAATAAAAAATAAAGTTACTTTGGACACCTTGTCCTGGGGCCTAACCAGCAAGGAAAAATAGCCTTAGACTCAGAGATAGGGGCTACATCTAATTGTACCTTAGGGGCCAGAAGTGTCTGTTTTTTTCCCCCTTTGGTTTATATTTATATTTTTTTAAATAAATTTTATCCTATTACCCAAATAAGGATTATCTTTTAATGCAAAGAAAATCTGAACATAAGGTAGTCCTGAACATTTTTTTACAATATGATTCTGAGTGTGAAATAGTACCACAATCAATATTTTCCTCTGTATTCTGTTTTGGATCTATGGGTCATTGAGCTCCCAAAAGATATCCAAAAGAAAAAATAGTGTCCCTTTAATTCCTACTTGATATCTGTGTCCTTAAGACATCCCCTGAGGTGGCCCACTTCAGAGGAGGTAGCATCCCTTTGGAGGGCATGAGGCAGATAGTGAGCCTACCTTCTCTGGAAATTCACACTTCAAACTTCACTTTGTGTTTCCAAAAGCAAAAGCTACAATTGATTAATAGTTGTAACAGTCATGTTCAAAGAAGAGTGCATTACTAGCAAAATTAAAGCAATAATCAAGAGATCTAAACCATTGCTTTTTTAATTCTCTGAAAGAATGAGGAAAACAAATCAGTAATAGATCAGAGCATCTTTTACCTGGCAAAAAGACCGTCATCTCAGAGATGGGCAGTCAATAGTGGCTTGGGAAGTCCCACCCTGCGCCCTAGGGCAAAGTTCTTAAAACATCTGTGTTATTTGCTTAATTTTCTGGAAAATTTCCCTTAGCACCAAGACAATGCTATGCTTTATTCAAGGTTTAATCTGAAACTTCTGTGTCTCTGAAGCCTCACAGGTTAATATACTCATCACCTAGCAGCCACAATTCACCTTTATTAAAGGCATATTTGTTAGTATCCTATGCACACAGGAAAGGACAGAAAAGGTTACTAAAATCTCTTTTTTTACTCTTAGCATATGTAAGGCTCCTGTGGTAGTTGCTCTTCACAGAAAAACAACTGTTGCAAGCTGCCTCATCTTAACCTCCTAGAGGGAGTTAAGGCCTAACAACAAGGAATTCTAAAGTTAATTCCCAATGAGTTGGAATAGAAAAAAAATTTAGGGGATTTTCTTACTAACAGAGAGAAAAATCCTAACTTGTCGCTCAACTCTTAATAGAGGCTTACTGAGAGGGCTCTAATTGTGTTGTCTTTGGTCACTGTGGGACAGAGAATACCAGATCACTGAGTTACCTCTCACCTCACTGAGGACTGCAGGTAGAGATAATAGATAACAGATGAATGGAGAATTATCTGCTAGTTACCCGATTAAGCTCTCAGTATCTTCTACTGAGGAATTTTTGGGTACCTGCCAGAGAGTAGCCCACGCCAGGATTCCACAGTTATCACTAGCTCTGTGAAATCAAGAGGGCTGTATCTGGAACGGAATCTAGTTGCCCTCCATGCTATATTCTATCAGCTCCAGGGGGGATGAGTACCTGGAAGAAGCCTATCTGCTGCTTTGAGAGTGGTAGCTGCCCTAAACGCATGTCAATAACCAGCAGGGCAACCGCTATTTGCTAGAGTTCCATAATGGAGAGAGGAAGCCCGAAGAGTTAGATTTAGGAGAGGAAAGAGAGAGGATTGAGCTTATCCTTTACTAAAAGTGTTCCTCATCTAAAATGGCTCTTTGCCTTAGGCATTAACAAAATGCTCGTTTTTATGGTCACAACGTAAAATTCTTTAGTTGGAAAATGTCGAGACAGTTTGAGATCCCCCCTTTTTCTAACCGTACGTGCCTCTGTGAGGAGAGTGCCAAGCGGCAGGGAAAGATCGGAAAAGAGGTCTTTTCTTCTCAGGTTGGTGGTAAATTATCGAGAACACTTGCTGCTGAGTCATCACTCTCAGGCCACAAAGGCAAGAATAAATTTACCTACTAATCTGTGGAAGATGAGACCAGAAAGGAAATTGAGAACGAACAGGACCAACCTTTTCCTCAGAGTATAGAGAAGGATCGAACTGAAATGTCTCAGTGAAACCTGTCTCCCAAGTCTCAAGAATGGTCTCTGACCTATCGTCTTAACTGGTGTGTGCTGTGCTATCATTACTAATAATGTAGATTTCATAAAAATCCCATTTGACGGAACTTTATATCAAAGTCCACTAGGGGACGCTCAAAAATTAATTTCTTCATTGCTGTTGTCTGCGATAACAAGTACAGCAGTCAAACGAATGAAATGAGTCAACCAAGGAAAGAACCCCTTGGCAACTAAGTACAAAGTACAGTATATAAAAAGCAAGAATTTCACGTTCTATGATGGGGCATATCTCCCCATGATCTCAAGTTAAATTTACCACCATTTGAAAAAAGAGGACAATGCAGACGGGCGTGGTGGTGCACGCCTGTAATCCCAGCACTTGGAAGGCAGAGGCAGGAAGATCACTGTGCATCTAAGGCCAGCCTGAACTACATAGCGAGACCCTGTCTCAACTCTCCCCCAAAGGACAATATATTTAAGGCATAGATTTAAGACATCAGCAATTGACAAAGATAGGTATGAATTCAAGATTTATGCAGTTAACAAACTAGGATGACAATTTTGGTTAATTAAATGAGCACCAATCCATAGTCTATGAAACAAAAGATAACTCTTACCTCCATCCAATTAGTGCAGGCAGCTAAATTAGAAAATATAAGGCAGTTGGTTAGGGCAGGGCCCTCAGCATAGAAAACAATTGAGACAGGTTCACTAAATGTTAACATTAAAAAGAGAGAAACTACTACATCTGCACTTCCCTGAGGGATGAAAAGCAAACATCCCTAGCTCGTCCATTCTTTCCAGGAAGTCCAGGTATGCTTGCTTCGCAACTAGCTTCCCATTAATCTCCATTTATCAACACTATCTGGGTGACTGTATTGTAATCTTATTGGTTGATCATGATTTTGTCCCACCTCAGGCCTGCCTTGTGATTTTTCCATTGGCTCTTGTAGTCTGCCCCACACTGTAACCATTTCACCTTGTAGACTGACCTATGAAACCCCTTTGAGAAGCAAGATGAGTAGGCCACCTATTTTCTGGTTCTCCTTCTGTCTCTCTTAGAAACTCTTTCTCCCAGTAAATTCTTCCCACTTTTAACCTCTACTGTCCCTAAAATTCGTTCTTCAGTTTTAGAGAACACAAATTCAGCAAACATAACACCTTGGGAGTTAAAATAGATCCCTCATTTGGATTATTTTGATTATTTGGTGTCCTATATCATTCAGAGATGTTCCACTGAGATCACTGGACAGAGCTATTTGCTTTTGTTTCATAGATTCTAACTTTCTGGCCTCCTTGCAGCATAGATTCTAATTCTTTGTCACATAAATTCTGGTTTTTGTTTCATAGATTATTTTTGTTTCATACACTCTGGCCTTTAGTTTCATAGATTCTATTTTTTGTTGTTGTTGTTTCATAAATTCTGGCCTTGATGTCATAGATTTCTGGCTTTGGTTTCAAAATGGCCTAAAATTTTATGTTGGATATCTTAAATTTCTACAAATTGCTTGTTTCTCTTATGATGCATTGTCCTTTGTTGAAATTACATTTTATTCTTATTTTGTACACATTGCATTTGAACTTCATTGCTAAAGCTATATTCTTTATTTTGTTAGACAACAGCTTGAGATAGAAAGGTAGCATTAGACCCAAGCTAGAGAACTTAAATTGTAACCACAAATTAACTTAGAAAATGCTGTGGAATGGGTTTTTCTCTGAAATCTAGTTTATATTTAAGAAATATACATGCATGTTAATAAACGATGGGACCCCATTCATCATTTAAAAGATGACAGGTTGATAGTCATTCTTAAGACCTGGTGGTCAGGTTTCACTGATATGTTTCAGTACAGTCCTTCTCTATATTAAGCCCCTTTTGCCTCAGTTTCCTTTTTGGTCTGATCTTCCTCTGGTGAGAAGGCAGCCTTAGCTCTTGAGATTTCCCATTTTTGCCCTTCCAAGCTGACTGATGACTCATGGGAAATTGTCTCAGTAACTTACTCTGAGCATGAGAAGAAAAGACTTCTTTTCCATGTCTGTTTTCTGATATTTCCCTGCCGCTTTACACTTTCCTTAGAGAGCATGTAAAATTAAAGAAAGAGAGATGGAGAGGGGACAGAGAGAAGAAAAAATAATGAAAAGAAAGAAAATCTCTACTAAATTTAAGAGAAAGTCCCAACCTCCTCATTGTCCCCTTTAAAGTCTGGTTCTCAACACTTATGTGTGTAGGAGAAAAAAATACTTTTGCTAAATAAGTTATGGACTTTGAAACTTTGACTATAGTCTTGTAAAATGCTATGTGATGATATTTTGGGTGTTTAAATGGCTTAAACTTTTATTTGGACTTTTATTCTCTCCTAGTGATTTGGAAACTCCCCTGGAACTTTTTCTAACTTGTTGAGAGTTGACTCTAGAATCCCTTATGGTCAGACTGCTCCTCCTTCCAGGAAATCAGGCTAAGGTGACTTGTACCAACTATTTTGTCTTATGTGGAGAAAATAATCAGCTATTGACTTAGACTGTGATTTTATATGCTAACTAAAATAAAAAATGAATCTTTACAGCCTTTCTCTTCATGTACATATAAAGAGCTAGTAGAAGTGAATTGTGGTTGCTGGGCAACGAATATAAGTTTAACCTGTAAGTTTCAGATACTGAGTGATTTTTTAAATGGACCTTAAATAACAAATAACCTTGTCTTTTTTTGGAGCAGGGTTGTTTGTTTTGTTTTGTTTGAGACAGAGTCTCACTTTGTAGTTCAGTCTGGCCCTGAACTCTCTAGGTAGCCCAGGCTTGCCTTGAACTCACAGCAATCCTCCTGCCTCTGCCTCCCAAGTGTTGGGATTACAGGTGTGAGCCACCACACCTGGCACTGTGGTATGTGGTTACTAAGGACTGAATTTGGGACCTTAGCTTGCCAGGCAGGCACCAGAATCACTGAGCTAAATCTCCAGCATAGCCTTATCTTGCTGCTAACAAAGGTTGACTAGGTGAATAACTAGACAAAAGGAGTTTCTCCACCTAGGGCCAAAGGCGGAATCGTTCCAAGCCATACATTTGACTCTGTCTCTAGATATGCACTCTTTCACAGGCAAAAAAAAAGTGATCTAATTTGACACTGATCTACTTTCCTCAGTCTCTTTCAAAAAGCTAGAAGCAGGCCGGGGATTTAGCTCAGTGGTTCTGGCGCCTGTCTTGCAAGCACAAGGGCCCGGGTTTTATCCCCTAGTAACCACATACAATACTGGGCGTGGAGACTCACGCCCAGCAGCAATCAGTACCACATACCACAGTGCCGGGTGTGGTGACTCACGCTTGTAATCCCAGAGGCAGGAGGATTGCTGTGATGTGAGTTTGAGGCTGAGCTGAGGGCCCGGCTGAACTACAAAAGAGAGACCCTGTCTCAAAAATAAATAAATAAATAAAAAAGCTAGAAGGTTTAGATCTTTTGGTTGTTGGTTTTGCTATCAATGTTTCTCTAAAGATGATTGTTATGGCTAAAATTAATTGTGGTTTATGCTTTAAGAGTACCTGTGGTAATAGAAACAAGAGTTTCCAGGAAAGATAAGATCACATACTTGTAACAGGGTAGACTGTTCAGTCCAATTTTATTTTCTGTGTCTCTTCACATGGCAGCTACTGCCCTAGAATGGAATCAACTTATGGTACGTCTCAAAGGTAGAGTTATCAAGTAAAAAGTATAAGGATGTCATTCATTCTTTTGGATTTCTTCTGGGAAACTCAGTGTCAAAATTCTATGGTGTATCTACACCTAAAAACAAAATAGAGACAGGGAAATATTGATTATGATGCTAAGTATAAGTAGAATTATACTGTGAGTGAAAAATCATTTCCCTGCAGCTTCTTGAAAGCTATTTACCAAGAAGTTTGCCTAAACTTGCCAGGGCTTGCCAGGCAACTGCCAGACAACTTTGTGAAAGAATTTTCTTACATTTGCCTTCCTGCTAAATGTAGCTAATTCTCAACTGATTGTGAAGCTCACCAATGAGTATACCAGTTGAGTGGTTAAAGCAACCAATGAACTTGCAGAACTTGTATACTCAAACTTGTAATCAAATGCCAATCAAATACCCTAGTTCCGTTATCCTACCCCTCCCAGAGGTCTAACTAACCCATTCTTGCATTGAGATGGGGCCGATCACCTGAGCACGAGAACAGGCTGGCCCTATAGTGTTAAATTTTTTTTTAACTTTCACTTTGCTTTTGCAGATCATTGGTGTGCTGTCCTTTCCCCTGGATCAGCCTGAATGAGCCATACTTCGGGGAGGTTTTTTTTCTATGACACAAGAAAGAGAGAAAATGGTCAACATTGCCTTATGTACAGACTTTCTTTGCATTAAAAAGTAATCCTTGGGCTGGAGATTTAGTTCAGTAGTGCTGTACCTTCTCAGCAAGTGCAAGGTCCTGAGTTCAGTCCCCCATACTGAAAAGAAACAGAAGTAATCGTTGCATGAGTTAAAAATGTAAATATAAGCCACTGGAAAACCAGACACCTGGCCCTTCAGGTATTCAGGATCACTGAGCTGGAACTACTCCTGCCATTTGGAACATGAGGACAAGGTTTCCAAGGCAAGTTTAATCAAAGCCTTAACCACTGTTACTGATTCTGAAGTTTCCCCTCTTTGCCCCTCCCCTTTGGGTGCTGAGGGTGGGGTTTCCAGGCCAGCTGTAATTAAAGCCCCTCTGGGGCAATACTCATCCTTTACTAAATTGTTCAGGACCTTCAAAGACAATACCCTGGACAGGAAACACATGGCAAATATAGGACTGCTCGCATTTATATGTCCTCTCCCCTCAGTAACCTAAGACAGATCAAGCAAGATTTAAGAAAGTTTTCAGACAACCCTAATGAGTACTTTGGAGGTCTTACTCAGACCTAGAAACTAGATTAGAAAGGTGTAATATTACTCTTACATGAAACATTGACTTCTGATAAAAGACAAGCAGCATGACAACATACTACTACATTTAAAGATAAATAACATCTTAGTTTTGGAAAGTCAGAAGAAAGGGAGCCAAGGAAACGTTTACTTCCCACTAGAGACTGAACAGTCCCTAGACAAACCCCCCACTAGCATGCCAATCAGATAGGAGATTAAAGTAGAAGATTTTTGGGGCATGTATTCTTAAATATCTAAGAAAAATGAGAAATAAACCCTTCCATTATTTTGAATCGTCAACTATTTATTAGGAGAAAGGTAAGGACATCCTTAGCCCTTCCTTTGACAAAAGGAGATGCTCTAGTTTTTCCGAAGCCACTTTCTTTTTTTTTTTTTTTTTTTTTTTTGAGACAGGGTCTCGCTTTGTGGTTCAGGCTGGCCCTGAGCTTAGCCTCAAACTCACATCACAGCAATCCTCCTTCTTCTGCCTCCCGAGTGCTGGGATTACAGGCGTGAGCCACCATGCCCGGCACTGTGGTATATTGGCGGGTGTGAGTCTCCACTTGCAAGACAGGTGCCAGAACTATTGAAATAAATCCCCAGCCCACCTAAGGTCCATTTAAAAAAATGCCTTTGTTGGGCTGGGGATTTAGCTCAGTGGTTCCAGTGTCTGCCTGGCAAATTCAAGGTCCTGAGATCAATCCCCAGTGCCACATACCACAATGCCAGATGTGGTAGTGGCTCACACCTATAACCCCAGTACTCGGGAGGCAGAAGCAGGAGGATTGCCGTGAGTTTGAAACTCACCTGGACTACATACTGAGTTTAGGGCCAGCCTGAACAACAAACTGAGATCCTGTCTTTTAAAAATTTTTTTTAAATTTTAAAAAAGCTGTCCTTGGGCCGGGGATTTAGCTCAGTGGTTCTGGCGCCTGTCTCACAAGCTCAAGGACCTGCGTTTGATCTCCCAGCAACCACATACTATACTGAGTGTGGAGACTCATGCCCAGCAGCAACCAGTACCACATACCACAGTGCTGGGCATGGTGGCTCATGCCTGTAATCCCAGCACTTGGGAGGCAGAGGCAGGAGGATTGCTGTGATGTGAGTTGGAGGCTAAGCTCAGGGCCAGCCTGAACGACAAAGCGAGACCCTGTCTCAAAAAAAAAAAAAACCAAAAAAAAAAAACCCCCCAAAATGCTGTCCTTGTTATCACAGGTGAAAACGTTTTTATTCCTTCTGATTCTTTGTTTTTTCAGGGTGTGCCACTTTATTTCAGCAACACAAGGCTTAGCCAAGGAGTTCTCTCCCAGTAGGCTTCAAGCAGCAGCAGCTTCCTTCACAGCCTTTCTCTCTGCCAGCATCTTCTGCTTCTGCTTTGCCAGGTACTTTCTGGCAGAATAATGGGCTCCCAGCTCATGACAGTGGCCCTGGTAGGCCTTAGCCACCTGGGCGAACTGTTCAAGCTCCTCGACACAAATCTGGTGGTGTTTTTCTCCTTCCCTCTGCTGATAGGCCTGAGGCCTCTCTTGGATGATATTGACAATTCGTTGATCAACTAGGTAATCTCTCCTCCACTGCAATTCTGCTTCAAACATGCACAGGATATCTTGCTCCTTGCCCTCTGTAATGCCCAGCATACAGCACTGCTTCCGGTGATAGTAATAGTATCTGTTCTTGGCATGCTGCTCTTCTATAACATTTCTCAAGAGCGCCATAGGCTGGTCTACAAGGAGATCGAAAGCCTTGGTTACATAGGTGTCACACAGGTTTAGGTAACAATGTCTGTGGTGCAGGGGTTCAGAGTATACTCCTTATTGTAAGGGTCTGGCATGGCAGCAGGAGTTGCAAGGCTGGTCTCCACCAGCCCACGTCAGGTCTAGTCTGGCTGTACTCACCTGACCGAGGACACTGGACTATTCCTTTGGATTTTTACAAGAGATCTGTGTTAATTGACCTAAAAAATATTCTGACTACTTGTATTTATAATTATAAAACTAAAAATTACAAAAGAGTTTTTATAATTCAACCTGATCAAATATATTTGAGTGTACTCTGGTTTATAAACAAGCCATGTGTCTATCTATCTGTTTAGTTTCTTTTAATATATACAGCTGTTTTGTTTGAGCTCAATATTTTTCTTTTCTAGAACTATTTTAGGTTTTTTAACTCATTATTTTTTGTGTTACCAGTCCTTGTGGTTACAAGACAGGGGTATGGCACCACTTGAGCTAAATCCCCAGCCCTACTTTTTAGGTTTTTAAAATAATTTCCATTGGCATATAGATAAATATTGTTAAAGATATGAAAAAAATAAAGATATGTTTCCACTTAGCTTGCCAGTTGATCAAAATGATGTCAAGACTGCTTTTACAAATACAGTGCATATTATTGTTTATGTATAATAACTCAGGAATCTTACATGGATCAAAAACAATGTTGAGGGCCAAGGATTTAGCTCAGTGCTCCTGGTGCCTGCCTTGCAAGTGCAAAGGCCTGAGTTCAATCCCCAGTAACCATACACAACAATGACAAGTGTGGAGACTCACGTCTACCAGCAATTAGTACCACATACCACCATGCCAGGCATAGTGGCTCACACCTGTAATCCCAGCACTCAGTAGGCAGAGGCAGGAGGATTTCTGTGAGCTCAGGGCTGAGCTCAGGGACAGCCTGAACTATAAAGCGAGACCCTGTCTCAAAAAAAAAAAAGAAAAATGTCAAGCTAGCATTAGATAACTAGTTAAAGTAATAATTTTGATATGGTATGTATGTTTCATGGGTTGCTATATTTAGGCACTAAATAGTCTAAACAATGTCACACACCAAAAATTAGAGGGTAAACATTATAAATGTTGAAGGTATATTTATAGGAACACACTCCTTATATGATATCCTATTAAAGAATAACAATTTTGATGAGTTTTTTGTGTCATTTAATATCTTGTGATCAGTTGGAGATATTTGACTAAAATGCTATTTATATACTAAGACATTTGAGTGTTATAAAAATAATGTTAACTTGATTGTCATGCTAAAATACTATAAATGGCTCTTGAGCTCAAGTTTTCTCTGTAAAACTATATAACTGTTGTCTGTTAACATTCTACAGCGATTAGGCTACTAGAAGAACCACGGTTGGTAAGAAATAAGAGTCCTAGCTTAACTTTCTATTTCTTTTTTTTTTTTTTTAGGTTTTTTGAGACAGGTCTTGCTTTGTGGTTCAGGCTGGCCCTGAGCTCAGCCTCAAACTCACATCACAGCAATCCTCCTGCCTCTGCCTCCCAAGTGCTGGGATTACAGGCATGAGCCACCACGCCGAGCACTGTGGTATGTGGTACTGGTTGCTGCTGGGGTGAGTCTCCACGCCCAGTATTGTATGTGGTTACCGGGGATGAACCCGGGTCCTTGTACTTGCAAGACAGGCACCAGAACCACTGAGCTAACTCCCCGGCCCTTAACTTTATATTTCAAACATCCTTAATGTGCAGATAAAATCATAATAGTTTAACTCACTGCTGTTTCTGCACTACCAATGGCACTGGTCTTCTCTTCTGAGTATTTAACAACTGAAGTTCAGAGACCAAAACTAGAAATGTAACTGGGCTAAGAGGACAGCCAATATTTTGGCCCTGGCCCTCCAAGGTCAACAAGGACCCAGGACATGAGGGAAATTTTTCTACAAGGTCCTACAGTTTTAGTGAATTTAGCAGGAAGATTGCTGGACAAAAGAAACAAATGTACTGTGCTAAAGGAGGGTCACCAAGAGGAAAAAGTCACCCAGGCTTTCACAGAAAGCAACATGACCAAGCAAAGCTCTGACCCATCCTCATGGTTAACAATGACCTATTGTAAAGGTTATTGTATTGGAGAGCTTGCAGGGCCCCGGCAAACTTGGGAAAGGACTCAGGTGTCCTTGAACATGTACTCAGTGGGGAAAATGCCCCAGGCCAACTTGGGAAAAGAAGTGATTGGCTAGCAAGATACAATAGGAAGTACTCAGGTGTCCTTGAATATGTGCTCGGTGGGGGAAAATGACCCCTCCCCCTCTGCCTATGCATATGCAGAATGGTCACACACCGACTTCTGGGAGGGACTGGCCCCCCTCCAGAGAAGCCGGAAGTGACTAGTAGCAGCTTGCCTGTTTTGTTTTTTTTTTGCTGGAGAGGCTATATAAGCGGAAAAAGGAACAAGAGGCGAGAATGCGCCAGACGGAACCCTACTCTGAGGATGAGCTGAGGCCTCCATGCTGTTTTTTACCGGTGGTTGCAACGTATCGGTGGTGCTGTTTGCTTGAGTGCGGACAAGCTAGACCCTCCGTGCTGTAATCTGACATCGTTACGGTGTTGTTTTGCTGCAGTGGTAACTATATTCTCAAATTGCTCTTTCTACAATTTTTACTACTTTACTTTAATATATGTATATACGGTGATGTTTTGCTGCAGTGGTAACTATATTCTCAAATTGCTTTTTCTACAATTTTTACTACTTTAATATATATTATAATATATAATATATAATATATAATATATATAATATGTATTATTATATAATAGAATATGTATATTATATTATATATATATATATATATATATATATGAAAATCCTCATTTCTGGCATGTTTCGGTTTCATTTTGCATATCAAACCTCAATTTCTAAGTAAAGATATACCAATTCAGCAAGTTTTCTTCCCTTGCTGAAACACTTGTATATAGCCGTAAAATAATATCAGAAAAGATTTTACTGAGTTTAATATAGCAAGAAGTTGATTGGATTGATACATGTATTACTTTGTCTTAAATACCAGTAGAAAAGTAAAACACTGAATAAAAAAATTGTTGCGATTGTAACAAAAAAGTAAGGAAACAAATTTTATGTATATGGGGGGGTGGTAGGGTGGGTAGGGCTAGGGGAAAAAATGAGAATTAAGATGTGTCTTATACTGGTACAAATCCCCATTATGGAGTGTAATCATGATGTGTATATTTAATGTACCAATAAAGATAAAAAAATTAAAGATATTAATTCAATAATAATTATAAAGCTGATAACTTACTGTTAGCTTTCTGGAGAGCTTCGCCCGCATTTACCTTCCCTAGCTTTAATAAGTTAGATAGAAACTACACCCTTAGCACAGTTAGGGATACTTTTTTAGAGGGGAGAAGATTGCAAATAGCTAAATTAGCTAGAAAATATAAGGCAGTTGGTCAGGGCCCGGTCCTGAGCACAGAAAACAATTGAGACACGTTCATTCACTAAAGGTTAATGTTAAAAAGAGAGAAACTCCTACACCTGCCCTTCCCCAAGGGATGAAAAGCAGAGATTGGTATTTTAAATAGACATCAGTCACCTTAATCAGGAACCAAAATACCCTAGCTAGCCCATTCCTTCCAGGAAATCCATGTATGCTTGCTACATGAGTAGCTTTTCCATTTGATCTTCATTTAATCAATATTATCTGGGTAAGTATATTGTAATCTTATTGGTTGATCATGATTTTTCCATTGACTCCTCTAGTTTTGGCCCACTTTGTAACCACCTCGCCTCATGGGTTTACTCTACGAAACAACTTTGGAAAGTGAGGTGGGCAGGCGGCCCACTTTCTGGTTCTTCTGTCTCTCTTAGATAGAAACTAACTTTCTCCTAGTAGTTTCTTTCTATTTTAACCTCTGTTGTTCCTGAAATTCATTCTTTGTGATTTTTGAGAACATGAACCTGGAGTTATAATATGTTCCTTGTTTGGATTATTTTGCCTTCTATATCACCATTAATTAGTGGAATTCCTAAAATGATAAAGGAGGGAGAGACATAACTCCCAACATCATAGATTCCAGATATGCCTCGTTAATGTTTCTCAAACTTGAAGAATGAACAGGAATAGGAAAATTTAGTGGAGAATAGTAATGAGGAATAAGAATCGCTCCAGGGAAACCGGAGGGCACCCAAACGGGTTCCTCTTTGTCTATTTTTATTCTATCCTTTTTCTCCTCTTTTATCCTATTCTACCTGTTTCCTTTGCCTACCATTTCCAGACTACAGAGTTTCTCTGGCTTCAGATAATGAGTGAATTGGTTTCACTTGGTTTAGAGAGGGACCGTTTTACCCTTTTCTTGTGCTATCAGAGCATGAGGAAGAGAAAGAATAGAAATCCTAGATAGATTTCAGGATTCTACTTTTCTTTTATTTGAAACAGGGTCTCACTATATAGCTCAGGCTGGCCTCAACTTGCAGCAGTCCTTCTGACTCAGCCAGGGTTTACAGCCTGAGGGCTGCTAGTACAGGCATGCGCCACCACATCTGGGTGATTCTGAAGTTCAAAATGCAGAGGAGACTTAAGCTGCTTCTGTCCAGCAGAGGTCAAGAAAAGTAAATAATAAAAACTACATAAGTATGGGGTTCTGAGCGTGGGAGAACTAGAGGAAGTGTAGGCAAAATCTCAGACTGTTTTGATCTGAGTAAATGGGACTAAAACATCTTTGCCAGAGTCCCTTACAGCCAGCTAAGAGTGGTAACAGTGCTTGATTCTTCTGGATGAATTACAGCCCAGCCACAGTTCAGGGCAGTGATAGCCAGAGATTTTTTTTATGAGCCTGGCATGATGTGGAATCCCAGAGTCCCGTGCTCCTAAGAAGCTACCAGGTGATCTAAAAAGGCCCAGACTGGACAAAGAGTGCATCAGAAGCAAGAGTGGCTCAGATGAGACCGGTGCATATTAACAACTAAAGATCAGGCAGTAAGGAAGATTTCCTAGCAGATTCCAATAAACAGAAATCAAGCATTCCACCTGTCCCTAGGGCCCATCGTACCAATGCCAGGTACTAGAACTTTGCATACCTGGACTAGTGGGTGATCTCTGATCAGCCAAGTAAATATAACTGTGAAATAAGAATATATACTCATAACAACAATTAAGTTTATAGAAAACTAAATTTTCATCATTTGCATACCAGAACCAACTGCTAAGGTGACTGATAAGAAAGCAAAGGCTCCATGAGTTCCCGGTGTGATTCCAGCCATATTTCAGATGCTACCAGAATGGTCACTGGACTGAGGAATGCCCACAGCCCACGGCTCCCTCCAAATTGTGTCTTTTGTGTGCTGGTCCTCAGTGGAGATAGGATTTCCCCAGTGCTGGCAACTGCCCCTGCCACTCTGGGCCGAGACCTTAGGGACCCCCAATTGGCTCTTTCATAGACTTTCAAGGACAGATGCCGGCTGGAAGCCACCACAGCCTCCTGGACCATTTCAGATGCTGAACTCTGAATTTTTATTTATTTATTTATTTTTTGAGACAGGGTCTTGATCTGTAGTTCATCCTGGTCTTGAACTCTGCCTGGAACTCAGCAGTCCTCCTGCCTCTGCTGCCCTAGTGCTGGGATTACAAGTGGGAGTCATCACACTTAGAATTGTGGTATGTGGTTACCAAGGATCGAACCTAGGACCCTGTGCTTGCAAGGTAGATGCCTGAACCACTGAGCTAAATCCCCAGCTCAGAACTCTGAATAATTCTTACAGTAGAATTTAAACCTGTCTCATTCCTCCTGTATACAAGTGCTATGCCCTCTATATTGCTTTCCCTCTGAGGGTCGACCCCTTATCTCTAATTACTATTGTGAGAATTGACAGCAAAGTCTCCAGACTAATGAACAACTTAGTTACTAAATCCACTGCCTTTGGAGACCCCAGGCAGGAACTGGTGTTAGTTAGCCCATTGGTGGAGATACTATCACTGGACAAGTGTTCTGTCCAGAGCATCTTGGCTGAGTTGTGGCAGTCTTAAAGTATTCTAAAAGTAAGCCCAGTTAAAGAAATCTATGAATGGGTATCAGCTGAACAAAGCACTGAATATCTGAAAATAAGAAGATCTCTTAGCTGGGGATTTAGCTTAGTGGTTCTGGCATCTGCCTGGCAAGCTCAGGGTCCCAAATTCAATGCTCGATACCACATACCACAATGCTAGGTGTGGTGGCTCTTGCTTATAATCCCAACACTCGAAAGACAGGGACAGGAGGATTGCTTGAGAGTTCAAGGCTGGCCTGGGCTACATAGTGAGTTCAGGACCAGCTTGAACTATAAAGTGAGCCCCTGTCTCAAATAAAAACTAAAAAAACCCCAAATAATCTCTTGTGGGAGTTTTGAATGTTCTTGCAACAGTACTTATTACAAACATGAGTTCTCCCATTCATTATTTCCTGCTTCTAATTTCATCGGGGTCTGACAATAATAATTTATTTCATTTTACTATTATCAACTTTCACAACTCCATGCTGTTATTTGCATGAACCAACCTTGTATAACACCGGGGACCAATTTGAATTATAGTGTTTAGATGCCAAAATATCTGCCTTTTCCTCAGTGATCTTTTTCACAGTTAATTGTTCTCCTGATAAATTTATAATATTTTGCAGTTATGAGTCTGACAGAGGGAGACATTTGGTTTCGTTTGATCCAATTAGGTTCTGCCCTGGAAGTTAGATTTGATGGATAGTAATAGCTAGTGTTTCTCCAGATACAGAGAGAAATCCAGGAGCAGAGAGGCTTTTCTTCCCCTGCATAACAGCAAAGAGCGAAGCCTCAAGAGAGGCAAGAAAGAACCAGATGGTCAGGGAGACTTAGTGGCAAAGAACCATCTGGACTCAGAGAGAAAACAAGATTCTGAAAGGGTGTTGTGGGCCCTGCTCAGAGATCCAGCTGTGTCTCTGTCCTTCAATTCTGTGATACACTCTGTGGGTCCTTCTGTACATCCTCATCCCTATTTCTGAAGTTATTTCAAGTGAGTCTCATTATTTACAATGAAGTAGTTGAAAAAAAAAGAAAGATAATGGAGAATTGTGCACTTTTGTTTTCTGTTGGAGAAGCCAGTAGTTGCTACACGTAGTATTGTAAGATATACAGTTAAAATCATTCCCAGTCCAACATGCGTGCCTGTGACTCAGCAGTTTTCTTTTCACAGTCTCTGAAAACTCCGGGTAATGTGCAGCAAACTGCTTCCCTCACCTTGTTCCCTAGTATGTGAGGTTGGCCACATCTGCAGCCTCAGGTTCCATGCAGGTAATGATGACTGACCAAGTCCGCCCGGACAGAGCTTCTAGATACTGGGGGACACAGGAAATTAAACATTCAGCTATACTTCTCTTCCAATACTGTTTAGTCATGAGAAAGAGAACCTGTCGGAGAGGCATATGGCAAAGGGAGATCACAGAGAAGTGGAAGAGGAAGTGATTTGTCAAGAGGAAACACAATTCTGTGACAAAGTCATCACCTAAATATTGTACTTCGTTTTACCATATAAACCAAGCTCATGGCCTTATAACATCAAGGAATGAAGTTACAAACAAAAAGGAGGAAATTTGGAGGCTTCTATTAAAAATAATAAGAACAGCTCCTAAATTTCTGAGAGGGGTGTTGAGTGGGTGACTCCATAGCACTTTGATCCAGAATTACAAATTATAAATAAATATGTTATAAATTATAAATAAGCAGAGGATAGGAACTGCTCGGTTGCTTAGCGGCCACTTAGCACAGGTGCCGTTCTGGATTTAAAATGTCCAGTTGCCTCTGGAGATGTAGCTCAGTGATACAGCGCTTGTTGATCATACATTAGGCCCTGAATTCAATCCATGGCACCACAAACACAACAGGAAGCAAACAACAACCACAGAGCATACATTTGCTAGGCAGTATATTGCTGACTGCTTCAAACAATGTGTACATTTATGAAATATTTTTTAAAAAATAAAATGGCCAATTGGAACTCAGCCTCTAACCCAGTTATTTAGTGTGTAGCATATAAAAATGGAAAGGATTTTAAAGGAAAAAAAAAAACTGCTTCTTTTATATTTTTAAATTTCTTGAAACAAAAAAAAAAAAAACCCTTAGTGGCAAGTGGCTGGACTTCCCTTTAGTAGGGAGTGGGCTGCATTCCACACTGCCTAAAGATTTATTGCATTTAAAAATTTTCAGAATTCAGGAGCTTAGTAGGGTAGGGCTGCAACTTACGTAGGGAGTCAGCCATCCACTATTTCATGTTGTTTGAGGAAGTTCATTCTTGATCTTAAGTTCAGTGTTCTTATTTTAACTCCTATCAACTTGGCTGGGCACTCAGCTCTGCCTATCTCATGCTTTCTCCCTAGCTAGCTGTCTTTCTCATAAGCTAACCAAATAAGAGATTTGCTCATTATTAGTTTAACAAGTATGACTAAGAACACACGAGTAGTAGTGGTGGTGCCGAGATTCAAACATAGTCAGTTTGAACGAGGAATACTCATTTACTGATTATTCAGCTACAAATTGGACAAAGTGCACAAGGCTCCTTCCCCTGCCTCACAGGTCTTTTTAATTCCTTAAATGTAAATATCCTTGGGCTTGGAAATGTGCGTCTAGTGTGACTCAGCTGTGTGTGCAGGGTCAATGTCAAGACACAAAAAAAGTTTCAGGCAATTATGCCATGTTTTCACAATCTAGAAAATAAACACCAACCGCACTATTATCAGTAATGACCTCCACACATCAGGGAGCAGGGAAAACAAACAGGATCATTTCAAGGTTGTACCAGCTGCCAGCTGAAATTACCCTACAAAGAGGAACTCCAGAGGAAGGTTGCCGGGTGACAAGAAAAGCTCGTCCTGTACATGGTGTGCTCATTTTGAGTTAAATCCTTCCAGGCAGATTTTATTTCCTTATTTTAAAGACTGATTTTGTGATTTCATCAGATAATTATTTAGTTAATTTATCTAACAAAATCTACCCTAACAGTTGTTGAGGAAGTTACTGAAAGATGATTCAGTTTCAAGTATGAAGTATAATTACCAGAGCTTAGATAGTACTTGGCTACACAATAGTTATACTGAAAAAAATTGAATTTTTTAAAAAAGCAACATGCTTTTGTATGTTTTCCCAATCATGTGTAATTAATTAACAAAATAGTATATCCTGCTTTAGAAAAATTTCATTTGTTTCTTTTCGTGTTTCCTTTTAGCCTTTATGCTCCCTTTCTGTGTCTCTCACCTCGCATCTGTGCTAGTCCAGTGATTTTATGTTCATTTTCATTCTGGGAACCTAATGAGACAATTGCCCAGATTGTGCAGATAGACTTGCAGAAAGATAATAGGTCTGTTTGGATCTAATCTCTCATCTCCCTTGATATTAACTATAATAGTTATAAGGGCTGCTCACAAATATCCTAGGATTCCTCTTTCCAACACATGGTAGGACTATGTCTCCCACCTTTCATGAAGGTACCTATGATCATGTGACTTCCTCTGACCAGTAAAATATGAGGAGTGACATGAATGTATTAAGAGCATATGTAGACTTTAATTTTTTTTTTTTGAGACAGGGTCTCGCTTTGTAGTTCAGGCTGGCCCTGAGCTCAGCCTCCAACTCACATCACAGCAATCCTCCTGCCTCTGCCTCCTGACTGCTGGGATTACAGGCGTGAGCCACCACGCCCATCACTGTGGAATGTGGTACTGGTTGCTGCTGGGCGTGAGTCTCCACGCCCAGTATTGTTATGTGGTTACCGGGGATCGAACCCGGGCCCTTGCGCTTGCAAGACAGGTGCCAGAACCACTGAGCTAACTCCCCGGCCCCTAGACTTTAATGTTTTTGAGACAGGATGTTACTGTGTTTTCCAGACTGGCTTTGAACTCCTGATCATCTTGCCTTAGCTTCCCAAGTAGCCGAGATTACAGATACATGCCCCTGCACTTGAACTTAATGGTTTTTTGTTTTTTTTTTAATTTTTTAAAAAAATTTTTTTATCTTTATTGGTACATTAAATATACACATCATGATTGCACTCCATAATGGGGATTTGTACCAGTATAAGACACAACTTAATTCTCATTTTTTCCCATAGCCCTACCCACCCTACCACCCCCCCTCATATACATAAAATTTGTTTCCTTACTTTTTTGTTACAATCTCAACATTGGTGGAAAAAAAATGATAAGAATTTGAAGAAATTGAAAGCTTCACATATAGCTAGAGTGAAAAGCACCACTACAGAAAACACTTTGCTAGTTCCTCAAAAGATTAAACAGAATGATCATATGACCCAGTAATTTAATTACACAACTCAAAAAACTAAAAAGCATTTGAACAAAAATTTGCAGATGAACACTCATAGCAGCTCAGCTCACAAAAACCAAAAATGGAAAAACCCACTGTCAACTGATGAGTAAGTAAATAAAATATGAAATATATATGATATATGTATTGATATGTGCTACAATATAGACAAAACAAATATATTTATTATTAAATACAAGAAGGTAGGCACAAAAGGGTATACATTACATGATTCCATTTGCATTAAATGTCCACAATAGAAAATCCACTGTGGCAGAAAGCTGACTAGTGGTTGTCAAGGGCTGGGGGAAGTAGCAATAGAGAGTGATCCTATAATGAATAGGGGATTTCCACATGAGTGACAAAGTTTTTATAACTAGATAGTTGTGATGATTTCCTATCACCGTGAGTATAATTATTTCCTCTTAATTATACACATTGGTTAAAAACTGTAAAGTTTGGGCCGGGGATTTAGCTCAATGGTTCCGGTGCCTGTCTTGCAAGCACAAGGACCTGGGTTCAATCCCCGGTAACCACATACCTATACTGGGTGTGGAGACTCACGCCCAGCAGCAACCAATACCACATACCACAGTGCCGGGCGTGGTGGCTCACGCCTGTAATCCCAGCACTCGGGAGGCAGAGGCAGGAAGATTGCTGTGATGAGTTTGAGCCTGAGCTCAGGGCCAGCCTGAACCACAAAGCGAGACCCTGCCTCAAAAAACCTAAAAAAAAAAAAAAACAAAACTGTAAAGTTTGTGTTGTATGTACTTTACCAAGAGTTTTTAAAATACACACACACACACACACACACATATGTAATTCTCCACAGTGACCATAGAAGAATACATTAATATGGTGCATTCATCAGCCTGACTGAAGATTAAACTTTATGTTGTCACATGTCACAGCGGCATAACCTAGCCCATCCTGATTGCAAATTGTTACATTATACTTGATTCACCTAACCTTTTCTTTCTTTTTCTTTTCATTTTTTTTTTAAATTATTATTATTATTTTATTTAAGGTTTTTTGAGACAGGGTCTCACTTTATGGTTCAGGCTGGCCCTGAGCTCAGACTTAAATCACATCAGCAATCCTCCTGCCTCTGCCTCCCGAGTGCTGGGATTACAGGCGTGAGCCACCACACCCGGCACTGTGGTCTGTGGTACTAGTTGCTGCTGGGTGTGAGTCTCCACACCCAGTATAGGTATGTGGTGACCGGGGATTGAACCCGGGTCCTTGCGCTTGCATGACAGGCGCCGGAACCATTGAGCTAAATCCCTGGCCCCTCTTTTTCTTTTTATTGAAATCTTTATTGGTACATTACATATACACATCGTGATTGCACTCCACAATGAGAATTTGTACCAGTATATGACACAACTTAATTCTCATTTTTTCCCAACCTTCTTTTCACCTGCTACTGGGGAAACAGATGAAAAGGCTCAAACACCTTAAAAACTAGCAAAGGAAGTAAACATGTGAATCAAAGGGTCTCTTTAGCACGATGGTTCCACAGTAGGGGGAGATTGAGTTGCAGTGGAAACACATAATAGAGGACATTATGAATTACAGCAAAACCACATAATAGAGGAGATTATGAGTTACAGCAAAAGCACATAATAGAGGAGATTATGAGTTATACCAAAAGCACATAAGAGAGATAGATTACAGGTTTTGTGGGAAGCATAAAGACTGGAATGGCCAGTTCTCCTGAACTGACTCAGAGAAGCTACTCAAGAAAGAAAAGATTGAATTACAAAGTAAAAGATGCACAAAAATTTTGTAGGTAGAGAATAGAAGAATTTAATTTAAAGTAGATAGAAGAGCTTGTCCTCTATGTAATGATATAGGCATGACATCGCTTGGCACATAATACAAAATGGGAATTGTTAAATAATAAGGTATGAGATCAGAGTGCTAGAGGTGAGACTACACAAGCTGGAAAGTGTCTAGATATTTCTAAACTTTATTTTTTTAAGTGTAGATTTTGAAACTAGTCTTCTTTAACCTTTCCATCCATACTATACAAGGAAAATTAAAATGCCTATGGTTCATGGGATTTGACACACTTACCCAGCCTTGGTCACCTTTGACCCATCTTACTCCACTGCAGAACAATTGGGGCACACCCCTTGCAAAGTACTACTAGGGATATTGGAGAAACATGGATGATATTTAAACTAAAAACAGTATGATCACATCTATATTCTAAAGGATGATGGCATAGAAGATAGATAAGTGTGAAAAATAAGACTGAAGTTTCAAAGACCTGAAGAGACGGTAGGAATAATCCAAAAAGAAGAAGGCTGGAACTCAAATCAGAATATTAACCACAAAACTAAAGAGAGCTGTTATGCATATATAGATGGTATAGTCACAGGGTAGAATTAACATTTGATTGATTGATAGATTGGTTATGGTAGGCGGGAGGAGGAGAAGAGTCTACAGTGGTTCCCAGGCTGAATGATTGGCAGAGCTTCCAGTGGGATAGAAAGAAGAGAAGGAGCGGACTGTGACGGCTTGCAGCCAGTCAGTTTGGTTAGGGAACCTGTGAGACTGATATACCGGTGGATGTATCTGAAGGTGATTAAATATCAGGGCTCTTAAATAAGGACTCAGGCATAGTACGAGAGTAATGTTTTTGAGGTAATGAACAGATACAAGTGATAGTTAAAGCCTACAGAATGGATAAGCTGGTTAAGAGAGGATACAAGAAACTTAAAAGGGTAAGAGTGTTTAAGGAGAACAGAGGGAGGAAAGTCTGTGGGAAATGACATTGGCATTTCTTTGATGCATAATAGAATCTTCTCAATTGACTGAACACTGAACTCCTTTGAAAAGAGTTACTCTCTTTAATCTTTCTAAATCTCTCTAAATAATCTATAAAGGCACCTCTGGGAATTCCAGAAGATTGGTCCCTTAATATGGGCTGAGAACCTTTATGAAAACTGAATGCGTGAAAATTACATCATTTCAAGTAATTTTAACAAAGTCATGGTTACATAATGTTATCTCTAACATTACAGCAGCATATTGTGATTATCTGTTTATACTTCTGTCCTGTCTCACAGGGCTGTGAAATCCTCAAAGGCTTCTGCCCTTAGGGTCCAGCATGATACCTGGCACATGCTGCCTGGTTGATATATATCTGTGAGTAAATATGAATGCAAGATCCTTTTAGAACTCAGTTCCAACAGTCTCTATAAGATTTTAAAATGGGAATATTGTTTTTCTTGGTAAATGAGCAAGAAACTTCTAGTTCTAAGTGTAGAAGTGCCCCCAGATTAATAGTCAACCTTGGTAACAATGTCTGATATACTCACAAAATATAATTTAATATGGCAAAGAGAATTAATCAGCTAAATTCACCCACAATAATGCAAATGAGTTTCAAAACTACATTAATGAAAGAAATCATATAAAAGAATGCTTGAGACCAGATAATTTAGAAAGAAATGAGATTTATTTCTAGAAATTCTGGAAACTGGGAAGCCTAAGGTCAAGGAGCGAATATCTTGTGAGGGCCTTTTTGTTTAATCATCTTCTGGCAAAAGGCAAGAAGGCAAGGGAATACCTGCACCAGGGAGAGGGAAAGGGGCCGAACTTAGTGCTTCCAGGAACTCATTCTCCTACTACCTAAGTCTTTCCCATGATAATGGAGTTAATCCGCTCAGTAGGGCAAAGCCTCATGACATGACATGACACCTCCTAAGGTCACACCTCTCAGCACAGTTGCACTGAGAGTTAAGTTTCTAACAGACTTGAGGAATACATTCAATGTATGGCAAATATATACTGTATAATTTCAATCATATGAAGTTTTAAAAAAAATTACTGCATAGTCTTAGAAGTCTGGATAACACCTTTGGAGTGATGCAGGAAGAAAGTGGAAAGAAGTACAAAAAGTACTTTGTGGGAATTGAATATACTCTATTTCTTTTTTTCCCCTTTATGGAGTCTATTGATACATTTTAGGTATACATTATAATCACGTTTATTATTGAGAATTTGAACCTGTACATGATATATCTTGATTGTCATTTTTTTCCATTCCCATGCCCTCTCTACAGTCCCCACATTCCTATATAAATAAGCTTTGTTTCCACTTTTGTCTTTACCATCAAGTTTTTCTTTTCCTCTTTGTTTTTTCCCTCCCATTTCCCATTTCCCTTTGAACATTTTCTTCCTATTTCCTAGCATACATTCCTAATACCTAGCATACATTCTGGATCTCACTTACAATATATTGTGTTTCTTCAGCTGGCTACTGTTTATGTGACAAGCTTGGTGTGTGATCATTCATTAAGTCATATACTTATAACTTGTATATTTATCCATGAGTGTTATATTTCCATTAGAATGTTTACAAAAATAACTATGGGATGCTACAAGATGTGCAGAATTATTAAAGAATAATTTTTACACGTGAAGTGTGACTTGGTGATGAGCAAGTACTGTAGCTAAAAGCACACTAACCAACCTAGAAAATGAGTGTAAAAGAAAAGTGAGATGGTTTCACGAAGTGAGGGAATCCTAGTTGACTTACAGGCTAAAGAATCAAGTAGTTGATGGTAAAGGTACATGCTGCTAAAAGCACTATAAAATTGCTTTTCCTTTTAATTTCATATTATATTACTTCAAGAAAAGTTCAGATGTTACAGAAATCCCATTCAGTCTGTTGCAAACCACGCTATATCACCGCTGAGCAAGAAGCTGTCACAAAAATTTACCCACACAATGGTCTGAGGTGGGGGAAAGTCAACCAAGTAAAGGTAAGTGAAGCTGTACTCTCAGGAGTGCTCTGAGAAGCCACCACTGCAAGTAACGACATGTGCCACAACAGCAGTAAGAAAGGGTTAATGAGGTCACAAACCAAGGTGTCTGAAAGTCCTAGGTTCCTATCCAGCCTCTGTCAGTGTGACTTTGGTCCAGTTGTTTGATATTTCTGAGCTTCGCTTTTCTCATTGCTAGTGGGGATAATGAAACACATAAAAAGAAGAGTACCTGCTATGTGATATCCTAGCGTGTATTATCTGATTCATCCTCACATCCATTTTTTTTTTTTTTTTTTTGAGACAGGGTCTCACTTTGTGGTTCAGGCTGGCCCCAACTCACATCACAGCAGTCCACCTACCTCTGCCTCCTGAGTGCTGGGATTACAGGCGTGAGCCACCACGCCCGGCACTGTGGTATGTGGTACTGGTTGCTGCTGGGGTGAGTCTCCATGCCCAGTATTGTTATGTGGTTACCGGGGACAGAACCCAGGTCCTTGCGCTTGCAAGACAGGCGCCGGAACCACTGAGCTAACTCCCCGGCCCCTCACATCCATTTTATGATGTGAAAATAGAGGTTCAGAGAGAGAAACTTTCCCTTCAAAGTTGCACTGGGTTGAGTACTACAGCCACGGTGGGAACCCGCGGCAGTTTGACTCCAAAGCTTTGCTTTTAACAGTTATGTTAAACAGCTCACGGCATATTTTGAGTGTTTCATAAATAGTAATTATTAAAACAAAGGTCAAATGGAATCCAAATCCCAAATCCGAGGTTAATGAGGATTACACAGTATCATTTAGGACTGAGCTGAAGGCTCAGGCATACTCAGTCTCAGAGAATTTCTAAGCAAAAAATGAGTTCTCAGAGAAGGGTGGAGATTCCCAGGGTGTCAGAACTAATTTATGTATACAGGAGTTAGCTTCTACAGTGTGGGAACTGACTGGGTCGGAAAACAAGAAAGAGCTGGAGACCACAGGGAAAGGAGCTGCCCAGGCCCGAGGCTGCTCTTTTGCCCTTGGCAAGTGCTGGGGTTGCAGCCCTGTGGCTGGAGGGCTGAGGAGATGATGGCTGGGAGGGCCAGGGGAATTCAGAGCTTTACAGCCACACAGACCCAGCGTCTGGACTCCCAGGTCAGTCTGGGAAAGAACAGAAGAGCTAGAGCCAAACCAGACTCACAGCCAGGGAACAGCCCATTTTGCCATATCATTTTTTATGCCAGCATCCTCCTCCTCCCCATCCCTGAGAGGCTAGAAACTTTGTCTCTTTTACCCCCATCCCCCCACTGTGAATAGTCTTGTGTAAGCACCCGAACATTAGTTGTATGTGTTGCATGAAAAATGATATGAAGATGAAGACAGACATACTGGGGACTAGCATAGAAAATTGAAATAATTTTTGTAGATTGAACACAGGACTTCAAAGAAACTTTCAAAATCTGTTCAAGGCTTTAAACTGTCTCCAGAGATTAAAAGTGTAGAGTTCCAAATTCACATGTGTTAGCTTTTAGGATGACTTCGATGAAAAAAAATTCAGAAGTCCTGAAGACATCATACTATTCGTCCTTTCCTCGTCTCTTATCTTCTTCTTTTATGCTATAATTATGAGTCAGAACTGATAGGATGTGCTCAAGAAGATTACCATACCTTGGATGCCTCAGTGTGAACACAGGGCTAGGTTAACTTTAACTTTGGCTTATTGACTCCCAACTGTACATTCCCAGAAAGGTTTTATAGGGCTTTTTCAAAAAATCTTTTAAAATTTTTTGACAAAATGTATATAATATAAGATCTACTATGTTAAGTACACAGCTCAGCAACATTAGTATCTTCATGTCGCTGCACAACCATCACCCCTGTGCTTCCCCAGAAGTCTCTCATCACCTGAAAGTGCAGCTCTGAAGTCAACCCCTCCTCACCTCAGTTCTGACAGTCAGCATAGCACTTACTGTCTCCGTGAATTTGACTAAGGTAGCCCCCTTTATTAAGTGCAATATTTGTCCTTTATGTGCGATTTATTTCATCTACATACCTTCAAGGTTCATCTTGTAGCATGTCAGAATTTCCTTCTTGTTTTGAGGTTGAATAATACTCCATTGTATGATATACACATTTTTGTTTATTTGTCCACTGACAGACATTTGAGTTGCTCCTACATTTTGGCTTTGTGAATAATGCCACTATTTTTAAAATTTTTATTTGGTTAACATAAGGTAGCTAGGGGAAGAACCTGAGACAGAATTAAAATAAGAATAAAGAGGGGACCAAGACTTTGGACCAAGAGTGAAGCACAGGCAATAGGGAGTACAACTCCCTCCTTACCGAATGGGACTTGCAGCCCTTCTCTACTAAGCTCTTGAATTTCGAGAAAGCTAAAATGAAAACAAACAAACAAAACAAAAACTTTCAAAAAAAATCTCAATTTCCTGCCCAGGCAAGAGGATGGCTGTGAGTTCAAGGCTGACCTGGGCTACCTAGCAAGATCTTGTTTCAAAACAAAAACAAACCCTCATTTTCCTTTGAACTATACGTGCTGAGTAGCCGAGTTAGAGAATCAGAGTTTCAGTTGCTCATGTTAAAGTCACAGAGCCACAGGTGCCACAGGTGCCACTAAACAACTGGGCACTCTCCTTGCTCTCCTGACCTCTAAACATTTCTGGACTGAGGAGCTGTGTGGAAATTCCACTTTTCAGATTCCTCTCCTGGAAAAACCAGGAACCTTTTTTTCTTTTTAGTTTTAGTGAAAACTCCCCCAACTTCCTCCTTTTGGTTCCCAACTTCATTCTTGAATTTTCATGCAATTATGAGTTTGATTTATACAGAATTAATTAATTTACACAGAATTAATTGTTTCACTACTATGAATATAGTTTGGACAAATATCTGTTCAAGGCCTTTCTTTCAATCCATCTGATTATGTATCCAGATTTGGAAATGCTGGGTCACATGGAAATTGTACTCATAATTTTTTGAGGTGCTATCCCTACCATATTTTCCCTGTTATATTTCCAGAGTCAGTTATCATGTATTTGAACATGATAAAGACCATAGTGTTTTCTTATATTTTCCAATGGACTAACCTATATTTATCCTAAATGATGTCTCATTTGCTTATTCCCTTTTTAATAAGATTATCTAAAAATATGATCATACTGATTTTTTTTTCTAAAACATAAACATTAGGCTTCATTGTTTGGAACAAATTGTTACTTCCCAATATATATATATATATATATATATATATATATATATATATACACACACACACACACATATATATACATAATATGTATATATATACACATATATATACATAATATATACACACACATATATACATAATATATATGCACATATATATACATATGCGTATATATGTGTGTGTATATGTATACACACATATATACATATATATACATACACATATACATACATATATATACATGTATACACGTATACATATACATGTATACATGTGTATGAATATACACACACATATATACATATGTATATACATATATATATATTTATGGATGGGACTAAAAGCAGTATTGGTAACTAATACAAAGTTACTAGTCTGGTATTATCCAGTGATACATTAAAAAAGATAGCTCATAAACATACAAATGACTCTTTTGGGAGCATCCTTGACTTGCAAAGAGTAGCAGGAATCAGGAGTCTAACTCTCCGGTATCTAAACATCTCCAGCTCCTGCCACATGAATGGCAAGGGTCAGGTAGACTGTCTCTCCTTCACTTTCATCCTTCTTGACACAAGAGCTGTGAGAGTGCCATGCCCTTGGTCTTCCTACATCAAGAGGAGAGCTGCTGTTCTCACTGGAAGATTGAATCTCTCTAGAGACATCAGAGTGTCTGTTGGAGTACTCTGTGGTTTTACATACAGAACCAGTGCTGTTCCACATGCAGTCAATGAATCCTGTATACTGCAGCTCCTGGTCACGTTGAAGTCAATCACTTCTCTCTGCCTCTTCTACTTGGGGTCAGGATCACCTCTGGACTACTGCAGTGGGCTCTAAGATGGTCTCCATCCTTCACCACTCCTTGTCATGAAACTACTTATTATCACAGAGTATCACCAAAGGTCCAAAATAATGATGCTGGAGAGAAAACTCTAACCATTCTATTCTTTTTTCTGGGTACATCTTTTTATTTTTAGTATGGTCCATATTTTTCTTATTATTTAATTACCTTTTATGTTGACATGACTGTTGTTTGTTTAAAACAGGAATGTTACCAGGTTTTGGGGCATTGAGATCTATCTCCTTCTAGAGATGATTTTTAGGTTCTTTCTGTCTTGAGAAAAAAATTGGTCAAAGAAGTCGGACAAGCACAAATGGTAGGAAATTTGTCAAGGATATGAGAGAAACATGACATGCAGAGAGTGCCTGGGTCAAGTAAAAGTAGGAAAACAAGTATACTCTTGACCACCATGTAAGAGAGACCACAGTGGCCCAGAGATCAGGGGTGAACTCCTACTCTTTAGGCTGAAGTCAGGCCTAAACTGTCCTAAGGAGAACCTGCTCAATGTCCCTCAAGGGGAACTAAAACAACACTGTTAGACTGGGTACACAGACAGGGCTGGGGACTGTATCCTGTAATGCTTCCTTCCCAAACCAGTCTGCCACCCTCTAGCCCTTATCTTCTGCCTCAGCAGCATAAATATGACTGATACCTTTCATAGATCAAGGTCAGCAGTGGAAAAGAAGAAAGTTCAAAGGAAGAGATTACAAGGGTGATATCTTCCCAGCACTCCTTAGTCACTCCGGCCAACAGCAGTGCAGTAGCTGTGTGCGTCTCTTTTTGAGGGTGGGGATGAAGGTAGAAGAGTCAAGGTTCTTCTTTCTCAGTTTTTACATCTCTTTCTTCCGTAGCACCTTTCCTAGCCACTCCTTCCATGATCTGAACAATCATTAGAATATGACTATGCCACTTGGATTGGGTTTTCTGATGCTTAGAGGAACTTGCTTCATTCATAGTCATGATGCGCTGTCATTGGGCTGGTCTGTGGTCCACAAGGCTGAAATAAAGAACGTAGTCCACCTTTTAAAATAAGTTTGCATGTTTTTCTCTTGTAGCAGAAAAAGAATTTTCAGGACTCATCAGTAGGAGACATGAAAAAGATTTATCAGAGACATGGAACAGAGAAATATGGGTGCTCAGAGAAATGAGAGCCACAACACGACTGGGATCTGGAGTTCTTTTATGTGTTTTAGGAAGTGAGAGTGATACAAGGGAGCAAGTAATCAAAAAAAGAAAAAAAAAAGGGAAACATTGTAACACCCAACCTGCCAGACCTGTGAAATGCGAGTTCGTGTTCTCTAAAATCAAATGATTTCTAAGAACAATGGAGGATGAGTAGGAGAAGTTTATTGAGAACAAAAGCTTCTGCTTTCAGTATCAATCACTGCTATTTATCCTACCTGGCAGTTTCCTTTCGTTTTTGTAATGTTGACCTTCAGTGAGTGTCTCTCCATTGTGCTCCAGGGTGCTTCTGGCTGTCCTTCATGTGGACTTCTCAAGGACCAGCCTTATCTAACTGTCTACTAGATGTCTAATTAGTTTACCTACCTACCACTGGACTTTGTGGAATTTAATAATCTATAATCCTGGTGGGAGGGAGAGGATGGTTCACTCAGTGAGGTAGTGGTCTATACTCATGAGAAATCCCAAAGGGTGGTCCATTCCTGGGTTAATAAGAACTATTTGCAAGTACAAAGGGAATTAGCAGCTCTTATTTATTTAATTTTTATTTATTGAGACAGGGTTTCACTTTGTAGTTCAGATTGGCTCTGATCTCATTATGTACCCCAGGCGGGCATGGAACTCACAGCAATCCTCCTTCCCCTGCCTCCTGAGTGTTGGAATTATAGGCATGCCCAGAATTATGGTATGTGGTACTGGAGATTGAACATGGGACCTTGTGCTTGGTAGGCAGATGCCAGAACCATTGAGCTACATCCCTGGTCAGCAGCCCTATTTTTTTTTTTTAATTCAAATCTTTATTGGTAATTATGAATACACATCATCATCACATTCAGCATTGAGAGTTTGTCCCAGAATATGACATAACTTGATTCTCATTTTTCCCCTTCCCCCCTGCCCTGCAACTCCCCCATATACATAAGCTTTGTTTCCTTTTTTCTTTATTACTATCACATTCTTTTTCCCCCTCATTATTTACCCCTACACCCTCTTTCCTTTTAAATATTTTATTTTTCACAGTATCAACTATACATACTACAACTCATTTACATCTTCACTTTCTCATACCAGAGAAAAGATACGATATTTAAACATCTGTGACCTGTTTATTTTACTTATGAGAATGTCTTGAAGGTACATCCATTTGAGTATGAATGACTCAATCTTATCCTTTTTTAGGTTTTTGGAGACAGGGTCTCGCTTTGTGGTTCAGGCTGGCCCGGAGCTCAGCCTCAAACTCACATCACAATCCTCCTGCCTCTGCCTCCCGAGTGCTGGGATTACAGGCGTGAGCCACCACGCCCGGCACTGTGGTATGTGGTACTGGTTGCTGCTGGGTGTGGGTCTCCACGCCCAGTATTGTTATGTGGTTACCGGGGAATCGAACCCGGGTCCTTGAGCTTGCGAGACAGGCGCCGGAA
>PVIR01016412.1:0-36498 GCA_004026965.1 Petromus typicus | reverse complement strand
TTTTAGGGGTATTATTGCATTTATTTAAAGAAATATAAGTGAATCAAGACAGTGAAACCATAAAGGTAATTTTATTTCTCTTTCATACTCCCAGAAGTAAAATAAGTTTCTTTTAAAAAGATGCATAATATACCTCTTTATTCTTATTAAACAAGATGTTAGCAAATATCTCACTTTAAAATTTTATTCTAAATATTATAGTCATTACTTATATAGAAACTAATAAGAAAATAGTTTTCCTCTTATAGTGCTTAATTAAATTTATAAATGCTTTTCTTTCCATAACTTCTGAGTAAACAGTTTAGCATATGAGCAGGTATTTACTTTTTATTTTAAAAACACACAGTTGACAATAACTTATCCATATCTGTACCTGTATACCTGCCATTAGTTAAACTGAAGGTCATGAAGAAAGTAGTATATATGATATTCTCAGCATGCAAAATAGGAGATTAAAAAACCTAAGATATTCACGCAGGCTCACAGCTGTGACAGTGTTAGAAATCAGTGGCATCACAGTGGCTCTTCTGGGGCCAAGCAGCTGGAATCCACACCCAGCTCCGTCTGACTTCCGCAAGAAATCCAACATGGCTTGTAAAACAAAAATCAAATGCCGCACTTTCTTACATTATTTTCAGTTTATTACACTATGTTTGACCTACCAGATTATTTCTAACTTGTTGGCTATTTATTAAACATGTAGTTTTCATATTTCCATGTAAGAGTAACACAATGATGGCTCCTAACTGAACTCTACGTTGAAAAACATGTGGCTTATATTTGTAGAAAGTGTACATCACTCCCTTACTAAGCCCTTCACATGCAGACCAACAAAATTAAAACTGAAGAACACGCTTTTTATGAAAGTTAAATTGCAGTACCTATTGATCAAGTACAAAAGGCCAATGATGAGAATGTGATGTAAAATGGCACCAGAGCACCCGGCACAGCATGAAGTGTCCAAATATCTGTGGCTGTCTTGAGACATGTCACCATTATACTGCTAACATCACACGATGTTGAAGTAAAAGTCATCAAATTCTCCGAAGCACTTTGGGGTAGGAATTTAATCTCTTAAAATACAGTATGATTTCAGAGACTATGTACAGTACCCATTAAAACTGCTATCTAACATAATTCTATGAATGCTGTTTTTCAAACCTGAGATGTCACTTAGAAAAGATAGTAAGACAAACACACACACGCACACACATACACAAGTGTGTACAAATAGTGACCTCCCCTCTCAGAAGACCAAGAGGAAACCTTGTTTGGAATTTTGATTCCAAACAAGACAGTATCAAAGGAATGCTAAAGTGTGACTAAAAAAGAAGATTCAGATAATCTGGAAGATACAATTATCAATAACCAATTAAACAGATTGGAGTTCTTCCTAATATACAGGAGCTCTTCTACATATTATCATGTCACAGAGTGACACTACTTTGGACTTTTTTCTTTATTGTTCTTTTTCTCCTGCTTCGGACTCTCAGAGTGCTAGGATTACAGCTGGTGCCACCACCACCAGCTATACTGCTTGTAGCTATTCATCCTGAGTGTCTTCTGAGTGGGAAAAAGTCACATGTGTTATTCAGTGTAAAACTTCAGTATTTTCCCCACCAGGAGAAATTCAGCAGCACTTTCCCAGGGGAAACTATCTTGTCACTCCAGTAGGCTCAGAATTTGGTGTAATTCTAACAGAAGATGAAAATAATACTTGCATTTTCTGTTTACTCAGTATAAGGCATTTTCCCAGAGATGGTATGAATTGATACCTTAAACAACCAACAAAACAAAACAAAAACAGAAGTAGCTGCCAAAGCATTCATTCATGTTGACATTATTTCCATCGCTCCAGCCCTGGGAGTCAAAGGAAGCACCTGCCAGCCCCCAGAGGCCAACACTGATCGGGGCTTTGCCCTCGGGTGTGGGTGCTGTGCCCTTCCCAGAGAGAGACGTCATACATCGGTTCAGAGTCACAAACTGGCATTTTTATACCTTTATTATAAGCTTCCTGAGGAATCTCACTGGGCAGCACCATTAACCTAGTCTGCCTAAAGTAACAAAAATACAATAAAACTTACATCTTTAAACTATTTTATAGTTAGATTATGCTCTGATTTGCTATCCAACTAGGGAAAATTAGTAACGTTGTTTTGTGCTAATAGTCTGAAACCTAAGATTAAGTTCGGGCTGAAAGCAATTCTTGGAATTGTTTTGGATCCATGATACACACTGACTGGACAGGAATGAAAAGATGTCTAGTGCTAGGATTACTCAGGGACTGTTTTGACCATACCAATTCTGTGGATCTCGTCAGAATAAACAGCTTCTAAGAAAGTAAGCACACACCAGGAGACTGCACAAGACAGTACATTTCTCAGACATAAATTCAACAGCATCTAGCTGAGGTTTGTTACTTCTGGAGTTTGAAGTTATTTAAACACACAAAATGAAATATTTTATTATGTCATATAATCTTGCTTCATCAAAGGAGACCCCTTATACTTCTGAGAACTTCCAAAGGACACTATATGATAAGGTCATACCAAGGTTAAAGGCCTGCGTGTTCAGCAAAGATCTTAGATACCTAGAAAAGCAAACTGAGACTCTTCTGAGAAAGAGAAACAAACTTAAAGTAACAAACTTGGGCATAAAAAAGATAAGATAAGATGATTCAGAAAGCAGCTATTTTGGCATAAATATCTGAGAGTCACTGTGAACCATAAGTTGATTTAAGAGTATGCAACACAGCAGTGAAAATAAAAAGCTGGGTGAGGATGTGCTAAAGCAGAGAGGACATACAGAGCTACCAGTACAGACCAGGATGACTGCCTGCGTCAAGGACCCAGGCAGCCTGGTGAGAGCAGGCAGCGGGAGTTAAACACAGCCAGGCAGGCTGGTTGGTTGTTGTATGCAGAGAGGTCTTGGGCCTGGAACTCTGTCTTGAGAGAGATCCACATACTTCAGAAAGCTAATACCTGCTGCAGGGTCTGTAAAAGGCTGGACAGGGGATTTTGAGGTACATGGAAGTGCCTTCCGAACGCATAGCTCAGCAGCAAAAGTTAACTTGCCCTCTCCTTGGCTTATAGGCAATATGCAAAATAAATAGTTCTTAGTCTTCATTTCTTTCCTGGAATAAATGTGAAGTGTCCTGAGGGAGCTGAGGACTCTCCATTTGCTAGACTTTTTAAAAAGTGAAAATAAACTAAGGATGAAATGGAAATATTTTTTGTGAGGGGAGTGTTCTTACGGGCCCTTGTGCATTGTGCGCCATCCCCGTGCACACAAAGATGTCAACAAGACCGAATGTCATCCCTGGTGCACTGACAGGGCCTCCGGGGTATGGCCCAGCTCGGCAGGAAGCTGCACCTCAGGTGTCCTCTGACACAGGGCCCCCAACGTGAGGACGGTGACCGATGACCCCACCTGCCCCTGCTGCCTGCCCGCGGCCTCCAGGAAGGCAGGTGTGACGAACAAGCAGCGCTTCGGGGGTCAGACAGAGACACAGGCGATCTGAGCTGAGGAGGAAACGCTGGCTCTCTACTTGAAGCTTCCCAGTTCCCCTGAGAATTCCCCAAAGGAGACCGGGAAGGTGACCGGGCCATGGCAGAATCAGTCTACAAAGTGACCCCACAACACCTCCCCAGGACCTTGTCCTCCCTCAGTGAATTTTCTCGGCTGGTGGAGGCAAGCTTCGGAAGCCCTGGGTGGCGCAGACACTGACATGCTGGCTTTGCCTCGTGTCTCTTCTCTGACCTACCTTCCTTCACAAAGAGGAAAAGCCGTGCAGAGGAGAGTCTACTTGACAGAGGACTTGAAAGAGGAAATTATCCAAAGCTGCTTAGGTAATAAGATGACCCAGAAGGAAACGATAGCTAAAACGGTTTCCTGATTTAAACCCTGAGAAATAAAGCAGAAAGGTAGCAAGGACTTGGGGAGAGAGGTCAGGGTGCGCGAGGTCTGGTGGGATGGAGGAGGCGATGCCCACCGCGCAGCGGCCAGGCCTCCAGGGCTCCCAGCGCCGAGCAGCCAGCCTCCTCGGCCTCGTCCACTGCTCCTTCTCCCAGGGACAGGAGAGGCCGTGGGCTGGAGAGTGGCGTTGGAAGAAACGGCAAAGGTTCTTCTGTCTAAATTGATTTGAAATTAATTAAACTCGCATCCTCCTCCTCTTGGGTGGCAGTCCCGGCACGCTCCCTCGGGGCTCCGTCTCTTAGAAAACAGGAGCACGGTTCCGTTTTAGGACTCACTGTCGCTGTAAGAAAACAAAAACAGAAGGGAAAAGAGTGCATTTCCAAGAAACTGTGGAGGGGTGGTCGCTCCATGGCAGGGCGACCCAAGCCGGCTGTCCAGCTGCCCATCCCCAAAACAGAGGTCAGCGTGGACATTGTGCTGATCCCTGAGGAGGAAGAGGCCGGTGCCAAGAGGTAATCCTTCCCTCTCCGTCTCCTTCGCACATCCTCCCGGGCGCTGAGGCAAGAGAACCAGATGGAGTTGGGGGTTCCCCTTTAATTAAATCTAATCCTACTCTCTATGAATAGATGCCAAATTGTCTTTTTTTTTTAATTCCATGTGTTGTTTTCCCTGAAGAGTCCGTGGTCCTGGCATGTTTTCAGTCGTCTGTTTCACACAGACCCAAGAGGATCTAGAGGAACCTCCCCGTGTTGCTTAGAATTCAGTCATCCGGCGTCTGGAGGTGTGAGTGGACATAAATTACAGAGTCCGTATTTGGACGCCACCAAGTACGTGCCGCTGGCGTATCTGCGGTTTTGTTTTGAACTTGGCTATCTCCGCCAGACAGCTGGCTGCACAGCTTTTCCCAGGGAGGTGATGGCTCCACCAGTACCTTTTTCCCTGTTTCTCTTATTCTGTCCCCTCCAATATGAGCAGGACTCTGTTTGCAGTTAGCCCTCGCTCCCAAGAAGTGTGGGATTAGGAAGAACTACCAGATGGGTTCACCACGGCTAGCAGGCGTGTAGGGCCTGCACAGGACGATGCCTAAGACACTCATCTGAATCCTCTGTCAGCACCCTGCTCGGTAATCGCCTCAGTCAGCCCCACACAGTAGCACACGCCTGTGGTCTCCACTGCTGGGGAGACTGGTACGAGAGAGTCACTTGAGCCCAGGAGTTTGAGGCCAGCTTGAGCCTGAGCAAAACCCCAACTCAAAAACGAAAGCAAACAAGAAACTCATGTTTCCAAAAAAGGTTTAGAAACAACCCAGATGGACCGATAGATAGCTAATAGGTCACTAGATAGACCCATCCACGACATTGTGGGGGGGGGGGCGCATCTGTGTCTGTGTTCTGAGACCAGAAGAAGCTGCGACATGGGAAAGAGGAAGAGGAGGCGAACAGGGTTTTATCTGTGTCAGGCGAGCAAACAGAAGACTCACCTCTACAAGCAAACTTACTGGAAATGGACCCTCATGGAAAACATAAAAACATTTGGGGCAGAGGTGTGGCTCAGCAGGAGAGCACTTGCCTATCACGCCCAAGGCCCTGGGCTTGATTCCCAGCAGCCCTACTCCCCAGTAAGGAAGAGCGGATCCTGACAAACCTTTCACATCTACTAGGCAATACGCAGGTGCTACTTCATCTCTTGGAAATTGGGCACTAGCAAGATAATACTTCTAAGACCCCAGAGTCCCCCTCTTCAGAAGGTCCCTGAACTGCAGGTTTCCCTAGAGGGCTTCTCCTGAAGTTTCAGCCACTCTAGAGAGAGTACAAAGCCAGACAGCTGTGGGCAAAACCCTCACTGGTCTATGACACTAACCTGTGCCCAGCTGTGAGAACAGAAGTGATTTTGAAAGTTAATTACTATAAAACAGTCCCTATTTATTGGGAAAAAACACAAAAAAGCAAAATAAACATACTAATCGAGTCACTATGGCGAACCCTTTGGTATTTATTCTCCCCAAAGTAGGGTTGTAGTACGCCACGTGTTCCAGACTCTCATTCACATACAAGCATCTCCGCTTGATCACAGGTGGTGTATTAATTCCTGGGACTACAGAGGAAGTTCCGCAGCAGAGTCCCGTGTCCGCATGTACCAGCCCCTGGCTTCAGTCCTTAGCCCTCAGTAAATGAACAAAGAAATGCATAAATAGGTTTGCATGTGTGTAAATATACACACAATACCATCTTAGTGACTATGTGGTTTTCTATTGTCTCACTAGATAAAAATTACACATTCAGGACACTTCCAATTTAAAATTTTTATTTTCTAGAAACATTTCCAATTGTTGCCTTTGCTCAGATCTCTAGAAGATGAATTGTAAGTCAAAATGTCAAATTACCGCTCTTGTCAAATTATCTTCTTCCCTACAAACCTTACACCATTTGTATTCCTCCAGCACTTTTTTTTTTTTTTTTTTGGAGACAGGGTCTCGCTTTGTGGTTCAGGCTGGCCCTGAGCTCAGCCTCAAACTCACATCACAGAAATCCTCCTGCCTCTGCCTTCCGAGTGCTGGGATTACAGGCGTGAGCCACCACGCCCAGCACTGTGGTATGTGGTACTGGTTGCTGCTGGGTGTGGGTCTCCACACCCAGTATTGTTATGTGGTTACCAGGGAATCAAACCCGGGTCCTTGCAGTTGCGAGACAGGCGCCAGAACCACTGAGGTAACTCCCCGGCCCTCCTCCAGCACTTTTAAAATAAAATATCCTTTTGCTCCCATCTTCTTCAGGCTGGATTTATTTTTCTTCAGTTCTTAACAGAGTCTCACTCCTTCCCAAAAGTAGTCCAGGCTGGACTTGTGCTTCTGGCATAGGTCCACTTGATCTCAAATTTATAGCAATCCTCCTGCCTCAACCTCTTGAGTATTAGGATTATAAGATCCTTTGCTATAACACTGACTATTCTTTTTGTATAAGCCTAACAGATGAAAATTGTATTACTTTTATTTATTTCTTTCACTGCTAAAAAGAATAACCATTTTAAAAAATGATAATTGGTAATTTCAGTTTCTTCTTTGGTTGAATTTACTGATATTTTTGCTCATATTTAAAATATAACAATTATATTTTTATTGGTTTGGTTATTGATGATACTAATAATTTTCAATACGGGTGAAACACAGGCCTCTCACGTGCAAAGAGTGCACTGTGTTCCTGAGCTACAGCTCCATCGCTTGCTTGTGATATATACGGTACACACCTTCCCTCAAATTCCCATGTTCTCTCACTTTATCATGTTTTCAAAAGTACAGATGTTTCTGAGTTTCTCGTGTTGCATCTCCATTTCTAACACAGTTTCTTACTTGTGTATCACACAATTCCCAAGAAATCCCTTCCTTTCAGACATGTAATGTTGATCTATATTTTTCTGGAGTTTTTTCTCTTCTTAAAACTTATCTAGAATTTTAGAAAAAAGTGTGAGTTAGAAAGTTCTAACTTCACCCTCAAATACCTTGAAAACCCATGTGTCGGGCCGGGGAGTTAGCTCAGTGATTCTGGCGCCTGTCTTGCAAGTGCAAGGACCTGGGTTCGATCCCTGGCAACCACATACAATACTGGGTGTGGAGACTCATGCCCAGCAGCAACCAGTACCACATACCACAGTGCCGGGCGTGGTGGCTCACGCCTGTCATCCCAGCACTCGGGAGGCAGAGGCAGGAGAATCATAATTTTTAGGCCATCTGGACCATTCAGCAATTCATCAAAGCCCTGTCTCAATAATGAAAAAATGGTTGGTGAAGTAGCTCAATAAAAAGGCCTTGAGCTCAGGTACTACACATTATTATTATTATTGTTACTATTATTATGCCGTGTATTTCATTATTGTTGGCTGTTATCTCTGGACAGTTCACATTCTGTGTGGCTTTTATGACAGAGTCAGAAAGTGTTAACACGTAGCTTTTTTAGCACAGCAAATAAGAGCAAAGGGGAGGTGGGCAGAGCTGGAACCGGAGTTTGATCACTTCTCTGATGTGTGACTGTGGGCAGGTTAACCTTCCTCAGCTTTCGTTTCTTGTTTCATCTTCTATGCAAAACATTCCTAATAATACCATGTACCTTCTCAAGCTGCTGAAAACAGAGATGAAGGGCGAGCGTATAGCTCAGTGGTAGCACTTGCCTAACACACATGAGCCCTGAGTTTCCTCCCCAGCACTGTTCATACACACATGCAGGTGTACACACACACACACACACAGAATAAAGGAGAAAATATAAGTGATCCAACCTGACTTTCATACATGCAAATGGATGTTGAATGTTCTTCTTCTGCAGATTTTATATCAGCAAATATTTGTGGGCAATATTTGAGCACTGAGCATTTTTCAAATATTTCAAGGCTTGAAGAAACCATTTTCCAAAACACACTTTAAATCTGTGAGAAGCATTTCATGTGACCCTGTCATTTACTAATGTGTCAAAGAGCAAAACCAGCTCCTGATACAGGCTTCCTGTGTGGCTCTGTGGCCCACGATCAGCCTAATATCCTGTCCCCACGAGGTTCAGGCTCGACAGCTGTGAGACGTCAAGTCACACCCAGGAAGCCGGAACTTCTCAGAGCCATGACAGCCCCAAACCTCGTACCCTTCTCTCTCCTACTCGGCCATTTCTCTATTTAGTTAAACCCACACCCTGCTACGTGGTTATTCAGCATCTCTCTGAAATCATCGCATCTGCCCAGGTGCTTTTAACTCTAGCAGATCCTAGAGTTCTCTATTAAAAATATCTGGCAAATTGCCACGGCACTGCAGCAAATAAAATTAGCGATCGCACTTCAAACCTTTATGGCGTGCCCCAGTGTGAATGTGTCTTCAGCAACCTATCCACGAGAAGGACGTTAATGAGTGATTTGTCTGAAGGTGTACTATTGGTATTTTAAGAGCGTGGAACACCTCTCCAAAGCCTGTACAGTAACAGGCTGACCAACTGTGAAGACCGATTGAGCTGATTAAAAAGCATCTCTGTATTATTATCTTTAAGAAGACAGTGAATTGGCACACTCCCAGAGAAATGAGGACAGTTCCAACTTGAATTCCTTGTTTCATCACTGTCCCTTTGTTCCAGCCAGGGTCAGATAAGTCATCTTTGTTCTCCTGAATGGTCTGTCTTCTAACAATCCCTCTTTATGGCCACAGCTAATGTACCTTATCTCCAAAGATCACAATAAGCCTACACTAAACCTTTCATGTGCACTGACGTTCTGTTTGGAGGGCGTGCAGAGTTCAGTTCGGCATGAAGTCATGTAATACTTAGACGGGACTCCCTTTCCCATTTTTGGCTGAGCTGCACTTGGAGAGATCACACATCTGGGACATCAGGGCAATTCAGAATTAGTGTGGGGTACATAGCTCATGCCCACATGAGCTGTTAATGCAGACATTAACCGGGCCACTGTCTAAGCAGTACTGTGGTTTTAAAGGTTTAGTACGTCTGCCTCTCCCCCTTGCATTTAACCATGTTATTTGAGATTAACATCCTGAAGGATTATCAACCATTACTCTAGGTCCCTTATGAAAGCAACTTCAGTTTGGTATTTAATTCTTGTTGGCTTGAAGCAGCAGGTAACTTTTGAGGGACTGGAGAAGAAAGGAGGAAAGAAATTCAGAAACAAAGAAAAACACTGGATGTGTCTCAGAGATTTACATGAAAAACAAAGAGAAAGGAAAAAAGGTCAAACAAGTCTCTTGTTTTATCACCCCTTATTGCCACATGGGCTGTGTTTTTCTTACTCTACTGTACGTCCTTTTATTTCTGTAGTATCTCTTCTATTTTACTGAAAATGTAGTTTTAACAGAAACTTTTCTCAGGATTATCATTAAATGCCATGCAAACTTGAACATATCACTCAACCCCTTTGAGTTTCAGGTTTATTCAAATGGTTTTTAACTGATTATCTTGCTATGATATACATATAATATCAAGCACATGTTAAGTTATCAATAAATGTATATTTTTTCTTCAAATATAGTCTCCCTATGTTGTCTTAGTTAGGCTTTAAACTCCTGGGTTTAAGTGATCCTCCTGCCTCAGCCTTTCAAAGAGCTAGAACTATGAGCATACCACTATACCCACTTCAATCTATAAATATCTTTTGAAAAACTACAGATACAATTTTATGGCTTTAAAAACAAAACAAACAGAAGAGAAGAAATCTACACAACTCTCCTAAACCAATGGGACTTTTCTTGAGGAACACTGAAAAGGCCCATTTTGATAGCATTGTTGAGCTCATAAGCATGAGTAATTAAACAGTAAGCTTATCATCACATAAGAATAGGTAGACTGTTTCATACTTTCTCTGACTTAAGTAATGGTACTCATTCATCTGGCGTATGAAAACCCTATGTAAATGTTTTTGTTATTATTGTCATTTGAAAATTACAAATCCACCTCTGCTTCCAATTTAATTCTTTCTCTAATCTCTCTCAGTGCTATTGCTCAAAGTAAAATCATCATGGTGTCTGAGAGATAGAAAAGCAAAGAAGATGTTGCACTTGACTGATAGTTTTGAGTCCTCGTGCGTGGTGCTCTGCTGGGGCGCAGACACGAAAGGCAAAGCTCTCAGGAAACAGAGATGCTTCGGGGAGAGGAAGAGTCTGGCAGGGTTGAAAAGGCACTGATAAAAGGGGCTCTATCTTTCCGAGAGCCACTATCTAGTGGAATTTGGGGAAGGTGTGGGGAAAATGGAGCTAGACAGGAAGGAAGTGTGTTTTCTATAGAGAATTTAAACAAGCATAAGACCAAGAAGCGATCTGTCCCACCTGGTCCTGGCAACCAACACTGTCATGCTGAAATTCCCTTCACCTCCAGGACTGCCCTCTCCAGCTACTTTCTCCTGTCCCCACCACAATGACGGTGTTCTTTGTACAAGGGACGGAAAAGGGAATTAGGACAGGAAAATGCTAAAAAGGAAATGAGAATAACCCCCTCCCTATCCCTCCCCTACAACTCCCTTGTGGTCTTTCCTATTGACTTTTTTTAAAATATAAGAACCTGACGTAAGTTTCCCATAGCATTTTGCATGGAGCTGGTCCTTATTAAAATCCTGTGCTGGGACTGGGAGTGTAGCTCAGTAGTAGCTGAAACTACCAATTGTAGTCCAGCATGCACAGAGCCCTGAGTTGGATGCGCAGATAAATCCTGTGATAAATATTAGACTCTAGCTCACAAAAAATCTTCATGAAAGACAAGAAAAGAAGGACCGAGGCTGGCCAGTGGGACAGAGCAGACTGGAAGAGCACTGACAAGAGCATGGCCCTCTGAGTGAGCCAAGCGTGACACGCTGACGATGCCCTCGCACAGTGTGGCTGGGAGGGACAGGGTGGCCACTGGAACCACTCCTTTCCCAGAGAGGGTGGTGGGCTTCACAGACAGCCGAATTCTATACCTGAGACACCTCAGCACCAAGTCTTTGTTTAATCGAGAGAATGCGTAAGTGTGCTTTCCACTGAATTCAGTTCTCAGTGACTGTCACATACTTCCAGAAGCACGGAGTCACCTGTACACTGCTTACGTGATGAGGAAAGGTAACTCACAGAGGGAGCTAGTTAACCCCTTCAATGCCAGGGCTCCCGGCGATGTTGATACCATGTCAGTGGAGGCGCACTGAAGACAACACTTGCATCACTCTGACTGAGGTCAGGGGATGTTTGCTGTCATGGTTTGTATCTAGATCTCCCTCTACCACCTCATGCACGCCTAGGCGATGCCTTTAGAAAGTGACCGGATCAGGGGGCTGTAGCTAAATGTGAAGTTAGGAGGTGGGGCCTGCTCTGAGAGGCAGCCACTAGCGGCGTGGCCTGGAAGGTCACGTCCCTCGCAGCTCCTCGAAGCTTGCTGCTTCCTGCAGGCAGCAAACATGGAACTGAAGTCTCTAAACAACATACAGCGAAATAAACCTCTCCTTTTAATTTGCTGGTGTCAGGTATTGAGTTCTAGTAATGAGGAAAGTGACTAAGACAAACAGGAGTTTTCTATATTTTCTGCTCAGCTTTGCTGTGAACTTAAAACTGCTCTAAAAAATAACAGTTTTTAAACCTCTGGAAGAAAAAGGAAAACTACTGCCAGGCCATAAAAAGAATTCATTTCATTTGCATGATGCTTTCCATTTTAAATAGTGGTTTTAGTCTCTCATATGATCCTGTGAAACAGAAGGGCAAGGGTCCTTTATTTCATTTTTCAAGATGTGGAAATGGCAGCTTGGAGTGGGTATGACTTGTTCTGTCCTGAAGAACTAAGGAGCTTTCGTGTCAGGGCTGAAAAGCCACCGTAACCGAGGCTGGTGACCAGAGTGCTTTCACCCAGACAGCCCGCTCCCAAGTTTTTAGACAAAAGCAAATCTTGGTTTTGTTCCAGGTTAGATATTCCAAGTAAATATTTTTGCTGTTTGTGAATGTAAATAAGAAATGTAAATGAAATTACAACAGAAAGAAAGATTATCCAAACTGATAAGATGCTGATGTCCCTGCCCCAGACCTGGGACCGGCCCCTGGGCTCTGAAATGCTGGGGCCAGCTTAACAGAGATGAAGGACACGAAGCCCGGCCAAAGTCCCGGGAAACAAAGTCAGACAGGTCTGGACCGGCAGAGGACTAGAACTGGTACCCTGAAGGATAAAAATGTCACATAACACAGTTCTCCAAATCTGTGAAGGCTTTTTTGTCTTACAGTACAAATGAGCAACAGCTTGTTTAATGAACAATTTCTTAATATCTCTCAACTTTGATTTTTCACAAGGCCTCACCATTACACAGCTCTGCCAGGTAAAGTCCCTGGGTCACCAGTCATCTCAGAGGGCCTGAGGCAGGTGTGCAAACACTGAGTGTGTCAGGGACAAGCGATGTGTGTGTAGTTGGGTATAACCCGAATTCTATGCTAGGAGGTAAGGTGAAAACACAGGGAAAATACTTCCTGTCTAATGTCCTTTGTCACACTGTGGTGTTTTCTGTGGCCTGCTTGTTCCTGATCTGAATTCTCATTTAAACAGATAGACTGTGCTCTGAGCCAGTGATGGGGCTGAACATAAATATCCAGAGAGGCGCCCTGGCCTGACCTCCACCATAAGGTGTAGTCCTCAGCGTAGAGCAGGGAGCTGCGCTGTGCAGAGGGATGGGGGACGGTGAAGCCGTAGGCAAGGTTTAGGAAGGCGAGGCAGAGAAGTCCAAAAGCCAAGCACCTATTGCCTAGTAGGCTTCTCTGGCAACTCTCCAGCCAGGGCAGCCAGTGATACGCTGCACTCTGGCAGCTTTTAAGGTCCTGGCACGCTCTCGTGATGGTGGAGAGGGAAGGTGGGATCTGTTTACCCCAAGAGCGGTGTAGCATTTCCATCACAGGCTCCGATTCTCTCATCTCTGTGCATCCACAGTTGTCCCTGCCAACAGCTAGGTGTCCCCAGGATCACAGCGATGATGCTCGGCAGAGCAAATCCTCAGCTTGCTAAGTTATGCCCCCTTTACCTGCGAGCCCTTCCCACATCCCAACCCAAACACTCAAAACACAGACATCTCTATCCTCACAAAAATAGGATAATTTAAGCAAGATCACAAAGTGCAGCTAATTACACCAAAGCCCCAGTGCACTAAAAATGTTCTATCAGGCAGAGCCACCTAGTGGTAGAATGGAATATGTTTTCTTAAATTTTCTCTAATCATCCAGGTGGGAGTTTGGGGTTTTTTTGTAATGTTCTTTTTACTAGCGCTCATATACACTCACCTCCTCTGCGAATTTCATCTACATCTATATTCCTTATCAATCGAAGGTAAACAGCCCTATAGTTTGCATTTTCTGAAACTACGACTTCCTTTCCCCTTATTGCACACATACACCTCCACGAAAAGTGTCATGTAAAATTGATAGGTGCAGAGAATCCAAGGCGAAAGTGTCCCTCTGTGGCTTCCGGGCACCTCCCCTCCATCCCCGCACAATCTGTGGTGGGAATTAGGAGTACCTTGGGTTGTGGTTTGATTCCTTTTCTTCCTTCAGAGTAGGCAAACATTCACAGTCGGCTAGGACACAATGAAAGCAAACCCATGGTTAGTCGCTGAAATTCGATTTTCTAGTCACAAAACAGACACAGCCGACCACCAAATTCCCTGTTGGGAGCCGTTTCCTACAGTGTCATGGCTGCCCATGCAGGAGAGAAAAAGTTGGTCTGATTTCTGGATCAGAGCCCAACATTGTCTACTTTCCTCAAGGATAATTACTGTCTTTGCCAGATTAAACTAAGAACCTTTACACACCCTCATACCAGATTAAACTAAGAACCTTTACACACCCTCATATCAGGTTAAACTAAGAACCTTTACACACCCTGTGCCAGATTAAATTAAGAATATTGTCAGTGCACCCGCCCACCAATTCTTTCACTAACTTTTTTCTTTTCTGTACACGTGAATGAAGCTAGTCGGCTCAAGGGTGGTACTTAAGAAATGTATAAAAGAAGGCTGTTAAATAAACATGGAGTTCATTCGGTATTGACTGATGAACCCTTCCAAGTCCCGCTGTCCTGTCTTTACTTATTTCTCATCCTAGCCCCTCGGCTCGGTCACCCCATTGCTCTGCCTGGCTGACACCGCCATACCCAGCAGTGAGACCCTGGCAATTCCCCTAGTCTGTGTGGTTACCCGTGCAGAAACGGCCTCCCAGGGAGTCCTGGAAGTTAAAAGACTAAAGCTGGCATGGCTTATAAAATGGAAAAGGCTCTAATGAGTGGACAGGTGGCTGCCACTCGCCTCTGCCCTGCTGGAATGGGCACACTTCATCACCACCTGCTTACTCAGACCCCTGGAGCCTTGGTGTTGCCGAGAAAGCCAGAAAATGCACCTTTGGATGAAACTGCACCTGTCAGGTATTGGGATGAAACGGCTGTGTCCACCCCCAGATGGCTACAGAAGGGCCTCTGAGGCCACACGGAGACCAAGCGGGAAGGTACAGGATCAGCCGAGTCCTCTTCCCTCACACTATCCATTATCTTTAAGGGAAAAAGCAATTCCTCTGGAGTGCTCCGTCATGTAGCAAAACCACTGCCTGCCTTCGTTGTCAAGTCAAATTGACTTTTGTCAATTTTTGGTTTTAGTGAGTGTGTGTTGTCTCAGACACAAAAGGAAATATACCAATATAGGAAGAGAAATTGCTTCTGGGTGGGTGGTGGAATTTTTTCTTTTACTTCTCTTTTGCATGTCCCAAACTCTATTGGAAATAATAAAATTCAACCACTAAATTAGAAACAATAAAATTCAACCACTAAATCAGTGATTCACCTCTAACCTCAAATGTTTTAGCAAGGCTTCTCCTATCAATATGAAAAATGGCTAGAAAGTGCATTCTAATAGCAAAATTTCTGGGCTTGAGAAAGCGCCATTATAGATTGATGAATCAATAAAACCCCAGGATATTTTTAGAAGTTATATGTTAAAAATAGAAATGATGTGACAATGTACGTAGTGGGTTTGATCAATTTAATTTGAGCATTAAAATAATTTATTGATTTTTTAAAGAAAATCAATCATTGAATTTAATGAAAATTAGGGAAAATATTCTACAATTAGTGCCAAACACTGATAGGAAACTTACATATTAGAATACTTAAATTTCCATCTATATTGGCCCTGTGCAATAGATCTTCTACAAAAGAAATGATTTAGATTCACCCTGTCCAATATAACCAACCAGCCACTGGTTGGTTACCAGGCATTCAGAATGTGGCCACTGTCACTAAATTTTATTTTTATTTAATTAATTTAAATAGCCACACATGGCAAGCATCTATATTAGCATAGACCTATGTGAACTATACTTACTAAAACTGCGTATCTGTATCAAGGTTAAAACTAAAGATCTCTAAATTCTGTAATGTTGTAAGATGGTGCTAGATACACTTTCCAGAAAAATTTGGCAATTTGGTTCAGATATTCTTGGAAGAGACCCAGAGACAGAAAGAGAAAGAGGGAGGAATCGAGGTGGAGATACAGCGCTACGGCACAGCACATGCCTGGGTTCCATCCTGAGCACTAGAAGAAGGAAGCAAGAAAGGAAGAAAGGAAGAAAAGAAATCAGGAAGTCAAAAATTTTCTGCTTGGACAAGATTGTTTTAACAACTTATACACAAATGAAAAGAAGTGACAAGATGATGCCATAAACTAAAGTGGGTATTTAAGGGTGAGCCAAACCTAAATTTATGGTTTGCACATTCCAGATGGAACGCGGGACCGCCCTCTGCCCCACTCCAGAATGTCCTGAGGTATTTGTAGGGTTGTCACAGCTTTCTATTACTAGCAAAAATGTTAGGTTTCCACATACCGTTTCTATTCATGCTGTTCATCCATTTATCAAGCTCTTCCATCTCTATTTCCATAACAGAAGGTGTGTCCTCTTCGAAAATAGGGCTAGAGGGAGACAGCAAAGCTCGCTGAAGAAAGAAAGGCATCTGTGCGGCGTTCCACTTGAGAAGTGTCTAGATTCCTCACTGAGGAAATCGAGCTTGACCAGCTCTGACCCTCTGGGATAGCCCAAGGGCCTTGCCCTGTATTAGAGTATCAGACTCTAAAGAGAAAAAAGGCTAACACCTACCACACCCACGGCTCTCCCTGATCCCTAAATGCATAGCCCCGAGGCCCAGAGCTCCCGCTAAAAGGGGAACCCAGGAGACTGCTCCCTGGAGGGGCAGCGCAGTACGCAAACCTCGGGGGACTTGCGGCGAGTTTTAGCCTTGCTCAATTTCACTTCCCCTTCGTCGGGTTCTGATGAGTGTCCCACACAGGACGCTGCTGTCAATAACCTACCTTCACCCCCAGTCCCTCCAGTTCCCAGGCTTTTCTGCCTGGGAGAAACGGAGCTGCTACTTTCGGAAATCCACTGCCCGCGCTTCCTAGGGGCTCAGACCTCCTAGTGGTAGGCTGGGGAAGAAAGGACCACCGGCTCTGACCGGAAGTGTGGGCGGCACACTGGGTGGAGGAAGTGGGCAGTTTCTAAATGAGGGAGACTGCTGGGTGGGGCAGGCATGGGGGTGGCATTGCCCCAACAGTTTCTAGGTGGAATTCATTCTCTGTCTCTGTGTCCTCCTCTCCCCTCACCTATTCCCTCCTTGTCTCCTCACCTCTCTACTTTTCTCCTCCTTCCTCCTCTCCCCTTTGCAGGTCGAAACCCTCTACCTCCACCTGTGCTCCTTCTGGGAACTCCAGCCTTCTCCGGTGACAGAGTGTTTAATCAGCATAGATGAAGTGACATCCTTGACCCAAACTCAGGGTCATATATTCAACTACCCTGCCTTTGGCATTGGTAGGGGTCAGAAAAACTTCTTTTCTGGCCAGATGACAATAAAATAAAGCAGCTGAGATCCTCTCCTGCACAGAGACAGCTTGTTAAAGTCTGGAGACCCAGGTGCATCCCCTCCTCCCACAGCCTGGGAACAGAAGCAGGGGGACCCATTTAGGGTGTCAGGGCGGAAACACTGGGGAAGCCCCTCTATTCTCTCAAACTGCGAGACCAGGATTGGAACTAGTGGGGGCGACTTACACTTTGAGGCTTTCACCGCCCAGTTCACCTACAAGAGAAGAAATATAAAGGTCATGTTGGCTTAGTCTATATACAACTTCTTATTCCAACAACAGCTGACATTCCTTTACAAAAATAAATGAAATAACTTCACTAAGTTTTGTAAGGGGCAGTAATTAACCCACAAGTCGAACAAGCGCAGACCACCATATTGAATGAGGAGCTCATGGTGCGAACCCTGTTTTCTGTTAGATGTGGATCAGATGCTTCCCTTTATTTTTACATCCACGCATGTGAAGGGGAAAAGAAAAGAAGAGGGTTTATTCTTCGGCCATCCTGAGCAAAATACCACGCTGTGCCACCGTCCCCTGACCTGGAGTAGGACTTGGGCTCCCCTCGCGGGCCCCCAGGAGCTCCTCCCCTGTCCCCTTGAGAGGCTGGGTCCCTCACTTGCACTCCAAGAGGTCTGCCCACCTGTGCTACAGCAAGGCCTATCTTACCCACAGTTCCCTGCTTTCTTCAGAGCACTGTGCACAGTTTCCACCTATTTGAATCTGATTCTCCCCTCTCTCCCTTTAGACTACACCTCAGGCCCAAGGGGCGGGCTCCTGTGTGTCTTACTGTGGCAGCTCCACTCCCGTCCTGTTAGTGCGCTGCCTGGCAAAAGCCTAGTCGCTGTTTCCTAAATGCTGAGTAGGTCTTAGCACGGGGGTCAAGTTCTTGCCCACACTTTTGGCCTTAGCAATGTTATAACACCTCCAGCAAGCCTGCTTTTGGGTGCTGCTGGCCGGCTGGGAGTCAGGAAGCCGCTTACAAACTGGTTCTAGTGCACACAAGATTCCAAATGGCCATGTGACAAGAACCAGACCCACTGTCTTAGTTTAAGCCTTTTTATTTGCAGGGAGACCAGTGCACTCAGAGAAACGTAACCGTGATCTCAGACACCTGAACAGCCAGGCCCACCGCGCCTCTCATGGTGTAGAAAGTACTGAAAAGCAAACAGCTCTACTGCAGCCCCCCAAACATGGTCCCCGGCAGGACAATGGACCAGCAGCCACCAGAGACCGAGCTCCCGGCAGCACTTCCTGTAGACTGGCAAGGTCAGCTGACATCACTAGGTCAGAAAATCTGGGCACAGCTAGTGATTCGTGCCACCACTTCTGGCCTCAGACCAGCTGTAGTTTGTCCTTGGTCCTCCCAGTAAGAATCAGAAGCTGGGCTCCTCAAAACTTAAGACTGGAGAGACTAGCTTCATCTTATATGTATTTTACGTATGTACTCTAAGTCCAAAATCTTCAATCTTTTTCCTTAAAGGATTTTGCTATCAATACAGCTGGTACAGGATTGAACCTCCCCTCAGACGACCCATAAAGACCCCCCTGCTTTGTCACTCTCTCTCCTTCCTGCACCCTTTCCCCAGTTTCTCAGAAAGCGAGAGGCCTCCCAGCCCACTGCGTGGAGCTGATTTATGTCTATGGTCTGTGTCTCCCGCAGGCGTGGAGGTGAACAAAGGGTAGCCCGCATGCAGGCGATGGGAAAGCTTTAAAACCCACTACCAAAGTGCTCCGACGCACCAAATGGGAAGCTCCTGTAATCTCTATTAAAAGAGCAAAAAGCCTTCTGCGGCCTCTGGGTCGCGCTCAGCTGCCGTTAGCCCTGCCCCAGCCGCCATGGCAACGGGAAAACAACTGCGAGGCGCCGAGAGCCGCGTCGAGGCGGGAGCGAGGCCAACTGCTCGTCCTCGGCGCGCCCGCCGCTCTCCACCTGCCCTGGGCCCTGCCTCCTCCTGCGCAGCCCCCTTCCCGCCTGGTTCCATTTGGCTCCCTCCAGCCCTTTCCCGTCCTCCAGCTCCGACCCTGCGCCCAGCACTCGGGGCTCTGTCCGTGCAGCCCGAAGCCGGGTTGTGGGAGCCGGGCCTGGGGTGCAGGAACCCGGGAGCGGGCGCGCTGGCTTCCTTGTTCTGTTTGCACACTGAGCAGTGAGCAGGCCTCTTTCCCGGGAGATTTACTGAGCAGAGCCAGGAGCCTCGCAGCCACCGTCTGTTTAAAGCAATGGTTTCCTGCCGGCTGTTTTCACTTGACTCCCAGGCAAGGCATTGAGACTCTTAAAAAATGTTAAATAGTAACAACTGCAAATTTAAAGCCTGCAGGTCAAGGAAGAGCCATAGCAGAACATGAAGTTACTACACAGTGCGTCCCTTTTCCTGCTCGTAAACCTTACAAGCCCTAGGAAATCAGATGATTTAGGGGAGAGAGGCTGCAGCTCACCCTTCGCATGTGGGAGGGCCAGAGTTCCATCCTCAGCACCCCTCAGAAAAGAGAACAATAGAAGACTTCCCCACCAGGTGAAGGGTCTCTTCTTCTCAGCATAGCGGCCTGGTCCTCCTGGGTTGTCAAGTTTAAAGATTTATTTCCGGGAGGCAGACCAGACTCTGCCACGTGGGCAGAGAAACAGTAGGTCTGCTCCTGTTTTCTACGGGGGTAGAAAACTTCCCAAGCCAAACACGGGTCTGTCTGACCCAGGGTGACAGTTTTCTCTTTCCGGGGGGTGGGGGGGAAAGAAAGTACTTCAGTTTCGCTGATTTACTCTGCTTCGTTGATTTGGTTATAATATTGAATATGAATGGCTGCGCATCAATAGGCTGGAGCTGCCAACCTTTCAACATTCAGTTTGGGAAGCGATGTCTGTGTCTATGTAAAAGAAATGGCTAGCGAAAGGAAGCATCAGATAGGCGCTCTCTACCAAACACTTTCTCTTTTCTGATAAGTAATTGTCTTTGAGATTCTAAATTTTCGATACTATATTTTCTTAAACTGAAGCCTATCTGACCTAAAATACAATGTACCAATTTGTAATGAAGATAATGCACAAATTTGTTTTTAATCTCTGAGAGTAAAAGATTATTTTTTTAATTCTAGCATTTTCCCATTAACTCATTATTCAATAAACTTGTATCAAGCAGCTAGTTTATGTCCCGCTAGGTAAAGAGATAATAAGTGAGCATTATGGGACATATAATATTCCAGGCATTACTTTTACCAAGTTTTACATATATAGATAAAATTGCATATATCTATATAGTAAAACCTTAGGCTGTGAGTAACTTGTTCTGTGAGCGTTCTGAAAGACAGCCAAACATTTCCAATCAATTTTAACCTGATAAACGAGTGATGTCTTGCAATACCAGCATACATGATGCTGAATGTCACTTGATCACAAATGAACCAATGGTTTCTTTCTCCCACTGTGAGGTCATGGGCGACCATCTCCCAACAGGGAGAGCTCATGGAGAAACTCTCATCAGTGGTGGTGGTGGTGGTGGAAGAGGAGGCGGAAGAGGAGGAGTAGGAGTAGGGAGAGAGAGACAGAGGAACTCCTCACTTGGGTGTGATTAGGGAGCTGTGTGAAGTGTGGAAAACAGCATAGAGTGTTGTAGAAAAGCACCAACTGAAGAAGGCCATAGCCATGCATGTGATGAATCTATTTAACAGCAACACAATGCCACATTTCCACAAAATCCTCAAAAGGAGGCAAAAGCAAGAGTCACAGGATAGGTCCTTGTTAAAGTTGAACAAAAGACTCCACTGAACCAATAGACCGCAGTGATTCTGTTGGGGTAATGAAAATTGTCCTACACAATAACCCTCTTCCCTATCACCCTCAGACCAGCTAAGAAGGTTTTCAAAGGTAAGTACAGGTTCATTTGTTTATTTTTTTCACTTTTGTATTGCATTTCATAATTTTGTTTTATCTTTATTATTTTGTAATATATTAAAGTATTGTAATATATTTTTGTAAGCATTTTTATATGAATAATTTTGGGGTTATGGAGTAAATTATCAATATTTCTTTTCTTGTGGAAATTTGCTCTGATATACAAGTGCTTTGTATTATAAGCATGTTGCTGGAATGAATTATGCTCATAAACCAAAGTTTTAATGCAAATATGTATAGATATATGTATGATTCTCATACATAAAATAATTCTCATTTTATGAGATAGGTATTGGATTTTCCCATTTTATAGATGAGGAAACTGACTCACAGAGGTCATAGAGCTAAGGAACACAAAAGCCAACAGTATGTATGGTTCCAGAGCCCAAACTTCCTACCTTAGTGCCCACACAAGATGAATAAGACAAGTTCTTGATTCCTTTGGTCTTTAAAGGGAACAAAATAAAATAGGAGAGAAAGACCAAAGAAGCCACTGATGTATGAGGACATTTGGGGCGCTGTGTTTATGAGCATAAACAAAGCTGGGACAGCACAGTAAGAAGAGTTTGTGAGGAATTTTCCCCCAGAGTGATCACCCAGGACTTCGTGAAAACCCTCACACCTGTGTGCCGAGGAGTGGGGAGCGAGTTCACCAGCAGACAAGAGGAAATCCCAGGCAACGGCCACAGCATCGCCCAGACACAGAGGTGTCCTACGGTTCAGTCACACTCTGGGGACAGCCAACACACCTGACGCACGGGCCCTGCCTGAGGATGGGGCCCATCTGTGCGCATCAGTGGCTTCCCAACAGAGAGACTTTCACAATAAAGAGCAGAATCCGTTCTGAATTTAAAACATAAGGGCTGGACTATCTGACTGGACACCTCAACCTCCCCACTACCTCTGTCCCTGGACTCTACAGAGGCTGGCTGTGGGGTCATGGCTGTGGCAGGAAATTCTTACTTTGTCTTAGGGCAAAGAAAGGAGGAGAGGAAAGGGAGAGGGGAAGGAGGAACTCCACCGGGAAGGCTGAGGCAGGAAAGGGCACTGAGCCCAGGACCTTGAGGTCAGCATGCGCAACACTCAACCCCCTCTCTCAAAAAAACAAACAAAACCAAAACCAATAGATACCAAGATAAAAGGAAAGGTTAAACCCACTGCAGAGCAAAATAAAATGTACTGTCAGAGTGAGCTTCTAACCTTGGGAATTTTTTATCTTGGATCCAGATGCATGTTCTCCATCCAGTTAAGAATTTCCCTATAAAGGTTGGCAATGGGAGCAAGGACACTGTTTCACTCAAACATTTCCCAGATTAAATGGGATCTGAGAACAGCATCCGTGACAGAAACACAAATGGCAGTGATGATCCCAAGGTTCACAGCCCAGTCTGACCCACAGCTCCCTCAGCCTGACCCTTTCCTCACAAGTGGGAGATGTGACACTGACCTCTTAGCCAAGACTATAGTTTATATCTAAGTCCCCCAAAGCCTTGTGCACTCATACGTGGCCCTTTGGGGAAGTGACTGGCTCCTAGAGAACTGTACTCATAGGTGGATTTGTCCATTGATGAGGAGATAGTTAAGCATGTTGTTAGGAGGCAGGACCCAGTAGAGGAGATGGGTCACTAGCAGCGTGGCTTGGAAGGGTTCACTTCCCTTCCTGGTCCCGCCCTTCTGTCTCCGCTTCCTGTCCACCATGCTTTGAGCCGCTGTCCTCTGAGAGCACTTCTGCAGTGCCGCCTTCCTTTGGAATCAGCTAACCATGCATTGAAATGTGAGCCAAAATAAAACACTCCTCCTTTGAGTATAAAGTGTTGGATATTGTGTCCTGGCTACTAGAAAAGTGATTAAGACAATGCTTCATTAGATTACCTACAAAACAGCAGCAGTGTGTGTTAAATTTCCACAGAGACCAAAACCAAATTTACATATAGACCAAAACATTCTTTTTTAAAAAGGGTATGCAGCATTATTAACTTCTGGAAATTTCATCAAAAGATATCATTCATTACTTTATATTTTATATGATTCTTTTTACTTAATTTAAAAACATCACTTCCCTACCCCAATTTATATATATATATATATATTTTTTCCAGTCCCAGGGACAGAACATAAGGACCTTGCATTTGTGAGGCAGGCACAGCGCCACTGAGCTAAATCTCCAGCCACCCCCCAACTCCAAGCAGATGTCAGGACAATACTCACAGGTCTGCAAAGCACTTTGAGATCCTTGGCTAGAAGGCTCTGTATAAAAGAAAAGGAGTAATATTGTTTTATGATTGTTCATTAATACAGAAAGCAATTTTCTGAAAGTGGCATATACTTAGTATTTACCTTTTTTAGTTCTCTTTCTTTTATAGTATGTTGCAAGGAGTACCACAGATAAAAGGAGGAGGGCCAGTATAATCAATGGGATCAACACCATTAGTATAAACTCTAACTGATTGGTATCCTCGCCAAGGTGGGTAGAATTCGTATCTGGAGTAACCACTTCTGAGGTCACTGGAGTATATGTACTCAGTGTAGTCTCTTCATTAGTATTGTAATCTTCCTGGAAATCCTCTGGCAGTTGTGATTCTTCACTCTTACCTGTAGGGACACACACAGAACTGAGACTACCATGGAAACAAAGCTAGTATGCCGCGGTCTCAGTGATTTTTAAATCTGTCCTAGATGCTTTGGGTGATAAATTTGATCCACTGTACTTGGCTTTTGCAGTTCAGTGTGACACAGCATATTGATTTAACATAACAGCAATATTTTTAAAACACACCTGTGGAACTGTCCATATTATCAAGAGGTAAGTGAATTTATTCTGCATGAACGTCAGATGTTCCAAACATAGGTGGTGTGGCTCTCTACAGGATGGAAAAGAACCGGTGGCTCGATAACCACTGGCCAAACCTTCCCTCTGCTAGCTGGGCTGCTGTTCCAATGGGGTGGGTGGACATCTTGTCCTGTCACTGTGTAATGCAGGCTTCCATTCGGATGGGCCTCACTAAGACCCCTGCATGATTTTCAATAGTATTGCTAAAGCTTTCTTATTTTCCAAGAGGATCTTGCTTTAAAAGTGCACTTTACCAATACAATGACACATGCATTAGGTGCCACCTGCATCCTAGGCTACAGAAGGCATCAAATGTGACAGTGCCGGTGGAAGTCCTTCCTAAGGTATAATGTAAAAGGCAAGTGGAGAAGCTGCCTGCTTTAAACCACACTATCGGTGCAGGCTGGGCAGTGACTCTGCCCTTTCATACATTAAGACCTAATGTTATATCCTATGTCATTCATACATTAAGATCTAATCTCCAAGGCCAGGAATTTAGCTCAGTGGTTCTGGCACCTGCCTAGCAAGTACAAGGGCCCGGGTTCAGTTCCCCCCATTAACCATATACAACAATGCTGGGCATGTCAGAACCACATACTAAAGTGCTGGATGTGGTGGCTCACACCTGTAATCCCAGCTCTTGGGCAGCAGAGGCAGGAGGATTGCTGTGAGTTCAAGGCTGAGCTCAGGACCAGCCTGAACTACAAAAGCAAGACCCTGTCTCAAAAAAAAATCTACAAAGTGAGGTATTGGGTAAGAAGTGGGTGGAACCTCTAGGTGAAGATCAGGTTTAGATTACATGATGAAGATGGGTGCCCTATGATGGGGCTGATGACCTTGACAGAAGACAGACCAGAAGGTGTCCCCAAAATGTGAGGCTACAGCAAGGGGGGCCTCACAGACATGGACTCTGCTGGCACCTGATTCTGAACGCCTCCATTTCCAGAACTGTAAGAAATACGTGAGCTGTTGGAACCACGTAGGTTGCGGTATTTGGTTATGGCTGCCAAGCCAGGAAGACAGATGCAATAAAATTATTCTGGTTATTACAGGGAGACAGTTCAGTCTCCTACAGCAGCAGAAGTTCACTCGCTAATCACTGTGACAAATGGCACCCAGATGAGGACCAATTACAAACTGTGGACAACTTACTGGATTCTTCACTTGTACAAGGTATGGCTGAAAAGTTTGGTTTAAAAGGTATGGTTTTAAAAAGTGTCTTCAAGTTTACTACAGTAAAAGACACGTTGGCATTAATCCCCCTCAAAATCCCCCCTCACTGTGAACACACTTAGCCTAGGATTTTTGCCACTTTCTGAAGCAGTGCTGGAAGTTGTCCCCCTTCCCCTGAGAGTGTTTAGTTGCCTTGTCAAGGCTGCTGTGGTGGCCTGAATCCATTCAGATTTATTTTAACTTTGGAGAAAAGCCAGACTGTCACGGAGCCAGATTCAGTTTCCAGATCCGATGAACAAGGAAGATGGGGACACTTGCCATGTTTTGATAAGCCTGCCGTCCCCTGGAGGATACTTGGGAGCAGTATTCATCACATTTTTAAGTCATACTCCACAGGATTGCCTGGCTTGTAATCACTTCTTTGCATTTTACCTGGATTAGTTCATTTGCTTCCCACTTTTCTTCAGATAGACGCTGAGACAAGAAGGTGGCATAACTTGCCCCAGGTCACTGAAATCATCTGGAAGAATAAAGATTTGGCCCCAAGAAGGTCCAGAGGCTGAGTCTCTACCCCCACACTTTCTCATGAGGAGCGCTGCAGGGCCGAGGATCACGTGCTGGGGGACAGGGAGGCAGGAACTCTGTGTTCTGTCACGAGCCAGGCCTGGGCCAGTGACAGATGCTTTCCAGAGCCCTCAGCACTGGCGGCTGTTTGCTAAGCTGCCTTCCCAAGGTGCATGTGAGTGAAGCTGCCCCGAAGGGGATCTTCTCTGCACCTCTTTAAGCGAAATGGACCAAGTTCCCAGGAGAACCCTGAGTCCCCACTTGACCCATGGCCCCGGGAAAAGAGGAAAAAGGTAAGAGAACTCAGCTAGAGGGAAGGATAAGGGCACGGGACAACTGCAGATAGAGGAGAAAAGGACGGAGATGCTTCTGGGTGGTCCTGGGCTGTGTGCATGAGACAGTGTTGCTCACTGGTGGGCTGTTTCTCTCTCCCTCTCCCCACCTGTCTCCTGCAAGCACTCATTTCCAGAGACCCCTATGACAGCGTCCTTCATCACCCCTGCTCCACCCAACTCCAACTTGCAAGAGCCTCAGAAGAATAAACAGCAATAACTGTCACTGACAAAATGCTTCACTGTGTGCTCAGTGCCAGGATGAATGCACACTTAATCCTCACAAGAATGCTACTGTCTCCGCAGATGAAGAAACTGGGTCTTACGTGTCTTTGTCTGGCATGCAGGCATGTCATTTGGATTAAGTTCTACATATATGAGTAAAGTATGGTGGCATGTCCCTTAGTCTCAGCTACTTAGGAAGTTGAGGCAGGAGGACCACTTGAGCCCAGGAGTTCCAGACCAGCCTTGGCAACATTATTAGCTCTCATCTTAGGAAAGAGAGAAAGAAAAAGAAGGAAAGAAAGAGGGAAGGAGGGCGGGGTAGAGGGAAGGGAAGTTGAACTGACATGATACAGGGTTTCCAAGCTGCATCCCTCTAAGCATCAGTGCTGAAGGACAGGCAGGAACTCTGCTAACACCTGTGCAATTTAGTAGTTTTCTAAATTTGGAAAAATCATTTATCCTTAATTGTTTAATGCTCTGGTTTCTATGGCTAAAGACTGACTCCAAGGCCCTATGTATTCTCACATCTTTAAGTTAAGTCCACAACAATTTTACCACATGGTACATTACAATTTTCAAACAGGTGATGCACAGTACACACAGTGCTGAGCTTAGAGAGGAAGTTTCACTACCACCACGACCTCTTACTTCATTTCCTCCCCTGAGGTAACCAGTTTCTGCTGTCTTCCAGGAGAGCCCCATGCACACACATGCAAATATTACTTCCTGTTTGTTTTCTAAAAAAAATGGTAGCAAAATTTAAAAACAGCTCTGCCTCCTACTCTGAAAATTGCATCTTGAAAGTAATTCCATGAGTGGACACAGCCATCCTTCCCCAGCCGCACAAGGTTTTTCTCTTGATGGAAGTTTAGATTGTTCTTATTATATTTCCAACCATGATGCAGTTAACATCCCTACTCTTCCTTCAGCTCACACATGGCCAAGTCTGGGGCCCTCATTTGTGGGGAGGACGGGGAGATAAACGTGTGGGTGCGGGGAGGTAGGAGGACAGCATCACACCACTCTCCATGGTCTGACCTCAAAACTTCCCCACGATGACCCTCCCACTGCATGGGGGGAGTCAGGGGAGACCTGGACGTGCAGACTCTGATGCCAAAGGAGGGGAGCTGAAAACTGCACTTCAGCCGAGAGTTGGTGCAAGAAAGAGTCAAATGTTACTGAAAGGAGAGCGGGGAAGCTGAATGGGCAGGCACAGAATCAAACAGTCACCAAGTGCCAAAGTGATGAGACTCAGAGGCGGATGCAACCAAGGCAGAAGCCAAAGGAGGAGCTGGTGGTCACTGGAGCTGGGCCAGTGCAGGGACCCAGCAGAAGAAGCTCAGTCAGACAGGCATCCAGAGATGAGCGCTGCACAGTCCACCATGACATTGCCATGGTGCTGTGTGAGAATATGGGATACAAATCCGAAGTCCTGGCCTTGAGACCTGCTGGTGGCCTCTCTAACCACATGGCCTGGAAAGAATCCCTTCCCATCTAGAACCATCCATTTCCTAAAATCCAAGTCTTTGATCTGCCTCTTTCACATTGTCAATATGGAAGAAACCAAATGAAATAATAGATATGAAGCTGCTTTCCAAACCTGAAGGGCCACACATATGCCAGATGCACATTTACATATGGTATTTATGGTATTTACCTATCTTCCATTGATTTTTATTTCCCACCTTAATACTGTTGACCCCTGGATCCATCCCCTAGTACAACTTTCTCATTTCACAGTTGACTCTTCTGATCTAAATTTGGGCATATTTCAGAGCATAAAGGGAGAGACTGGTATAAAACTGAAGAAGCTATCAAAGGAAAAGAGAGAAAGGCTGCAGAGTGGGTGTGGAGAGAGACAAGCAGTAGTGGAGACAAGAAGAAACACTGATGCCAGTGCAGGTCACCCCTGCACAAATTCTCCCTAGGAATTCACCGTTCCTCTGTTTGGACCACACAGCATTAGGATCTGGGTATGGTGGCTAATCACGAATCCCAGAAAAAATACTGCAAGTTTGAACCCAACCCTGGGGCAATTTGTGACTTAGAGATCATGTCTCCAAACAAGAAGTGAAAAGGAGGTCTGGAAAGATAGTTTAATACAAAGGTCTGGGATTTAATTCCCAATACTGAAGAGTGTTATGGCTTATATCTAGATGCCCCCTCATAGGTAGGGAGAGGGTGTTTGGAGGCAGCTGACTCTAGCATGTGTGAATGTACATTAAGAATATATACATACAGATTGAGGGTGCACTTATTAAATTAGTCCCTGATTGGTTTTAAATAGTTCTGGGTATAGATAATGGGAAGCCCCATGCTGGGTGTGGGTGGGACCATCCATAGTCTCATATCCTGAGTGGAGTATAAAGGGAAAAGAAGAAAAGCAAGCTGGCTGCTCACTGCTTGCTGCAACTTCACTGCCTTCTGCCTGCTCTGCCATGGGCTGTTTCTCCTCTGCAATACCACCCCCTCCCGCACCACACCACCCTGCCTTGGAGCTCTCTAACTATGGACTGAAACCTCTACAAACTGTGAGCTAAAATAAGCATTTCCTCCTTTACATTTGGCTGTTGGGTATTTTGTCACAGCAATGAGAAGAGTAGCTAGGACAGGAGGGGAGAGGTAACAGTGCTAATGTGACAATGAAAGCAAACTGCAATACCACACCTGACTGCTGGTCCCAAAATTAACTGATGATGTGCAGCATCACTTACAAATTTTTTAAAAAATGCAAACACAGCTTGAACTCACATTTCACACATGGCAAGGAACAGGGAAGCTCTCATGTGCAGTGGTAAAATGAGGCCAGCTGCTCCAGCTGCTGAACCACACATGGACTTTTTTCTACTGTTTTAAGCATCATCCCTACTTGATAATGACTTTGCTTCTTAGTGAAGCAAACTAGCTAATTTCTCTTTCTTGAATGATACCTGGTAGATGTACATTGTGATAAACTGAGAGCACAGGAAGCCAGAACAGATAAGACCCACCACTTCCATGGCAACTGAACCCCCACATATCCAGGAAGAACAACAGGAAAGAATTACAGGAACCTATAACCTCAAGGTCCTGTAACCAGAAGGCCACCTTATCAGCATATATGGGAGCAGAGGACAAAAATCTATCTACAGTTTGAAGGTTTTTTACAAGAATCTCAAAAACACAAGCTGCAGAGGCCTACGACATAGTCTGTGAGGGAGGCAAATGGCTGGTGAGGTTGTCCCGGATGGGGTAAGACCTCAGCAGGTCCCGCGTCCTGTGACCCAGCTAAGCCCTCGAAAAGAATCAGTCCTGCCCTTCCACCCCGTGTGGGCTCCGACACCGCAGGCCCTCTGGAGCTCACACTCCGCACCAGCTGTGTGCGCCTCTCACTCTCCTTTCCCTTCGCACTTCTCCTTCCTCTCTGCATGTATGAGCAACACTGAGGAATCCTCTCTCCTACAGTTTCTAATGTGATTCATTACATTATTAGATCAGTTAAAGTTAATCCACTTTTTTTTTTTCCAGTACTGAGAATCAAACTCAGGGCCTTGCACTTGCCAGGCAGGCAGAGCGCCACTGAGATACATCCCTGGTTCCTAGTCCACGCTCGAATTCCTGATTTTATGCTACTTAATCATCACCTCTACCTCCAGGATTAGTTTCTTTACTTCTTCCTTCAATGGTTGATCTAGTACTTAGTCTACATAGTCTTCTAATTTACATGTAGTTAACTAAGGTATATATATATATATATATACGTAATCTGTAACTGAAATATCTATGAGCTTACTCATGAACTAATATAGAAATAGTTTTTTCTTGATGAAAGACAATCATGATCCTCAATATAGTTACTAAGTAAAATTTAGGATGACCAGTTAGATTTGAGTACCAGGCAAAGAAGTTCTTGAGTATGCGTACAGGCCCTGTGATATCCTGTGACCCACATTCACACATAACTGTGTGAGATTATGGAGGAAAAAAGCTGATTATTATTTGAAATTCAAGTTTGAGTGACTGATTTGTATTTCTCTTTACTAAATCTGGCAACCTGAATCATAAAGCAGTAAGAAAACAATCAATTTTAGAAGAGAATAAATTACTTTTTAAATGAATGAATTTAGTGTCATCAGGGAAAACCGTGGCGACCACTGGGATCATGTTTCTGAAAATTACAATGAGGAGAGGAGGCAGGAAAGGAAGAAGATGGTGTTAATTCATATAAAACCGAAAAGCTCCAAAAACAAACCTGAGCTATGGTTTAATTTTGAGGAAAAATGGGGGCCAGGGATATAGCTCAGTGGTTCCAGCACCTGTCTTGCAAGTGCAAGAACCCGGGTTCGATCCCCAGTAACCACATACAATACTGGGTGTGGAGACTCACCCCAGCAGCAATCAGTTCCACATACCACAGTGCCGGGCATGGTGGCTCACGCCTGTCATCCCAGCACTCGGGAGGCAGAGGCAGGAGGATTGCTGTGATGTGAGTTGGAGGCTGAGCTCAGGGTCAGCCTGAACCACAAAGCGAGATCCTGTCTCAAAAAACCTTAAAAAAAATTTTCTTTGAGGAAAAAAACAAAACAGCAAAGACAATAGCAGAACCTGCTCTAGTATGGGATTTTCCTTTTCACTCTTCCTCTTTAATTATTTAGGAAATGTTCATGGCTTGTCTTTACCAGATGAGGCAGATTTCCCTAATTTTTCATAGCATGAATTTTATTTCTTTTTCAAGTTTTTGAATCAGCTCTTACTGGCTTCAAGCATAGTGTCTTGTATTCCCTTTGTTTTCCTTTCAAATGTCTCCCTCATATGCCTGTCCTTCCTGCAAATAATCATGTACCCCTATGCCTGGCCAGATGGCTGACACTGTAAAATAAAATCATAAAACTGGGTTGACTAAAAAATTACTTTATCCAGGTATTACGATAATTTGATCTCAGTATTGCAATCACTAAGATCTCTTGAATACAAAGCAATCTCAAGGTGTAAGGCAAATGTCATGTCATGTTCATCCAGGCCATCAGTAACCATCCTGTTCTAAGCTCCTTAGGACTAGGCACTGTTCTGACTCTTGAGATACAAAGATGGGTAAGGCCAGCTCCTGCCTCCCAGGAAATATGTCAGGAGAATGGCTAGCTAATTACAATGCAAAGTAACAAAAGCCAAAATGTGTATGTCACAGAGCACAATGTGGGCACCAAAGAAGAAAGAAGTGTTGCAGGTGGACTGGAGGATTCTGGAAATCTTCACAGTGGAGTGGCCCCTTGAACTGAATTGTGGGATTTCACCAGTCAAACATGGCAGGGAAGGGATGAGAAGGAAGGGATTTCACCAGTCAAACATGCCACTGAGAGCTTGCTTATTCAAGTCTCTGGGTTACAGCTGTGCCAAGATCAAGTGAGAAGGGGACTCAGGACTAGCTCCTTACAGACCTGTAAAAGCAAGGCCTGCTACACAGGTCATGCAACCCCAGCTAGCCAGGAGGCTGATGAAGGAAGATCACAAGTTCAAGACTAGTTTGGGGAACTTGTGATTTAGCAAGACTCTGTTTCAACAAAAAGTTTTTAAAGAGCTGGGACATAGCACACTGCGAAAGCCCTGGGTTCAATTTCCAGTACTACATGCCAGTGTGCACACAAACACATACACACACACAGACACCCCTACAATGAAGCCAAGGAAACTGGGATGCTTCCTAGGAAGCTCAAAAGCCACAGAAAAGATACAGGAGGAAAATGACTGGATTTTATAAAATGATCACTAGCAGTTGCGTGGATACAGGTTGGAGGTGAGGAGATTGGCAGGAAGCAGTAGAACAGCCTAGGTGAGTACTCATGAAGTCTAATCCAGCAGGGGCAGAGAAGGAGTTGAGGTAAAGGCCCCCTGATACATCCAAGGAGAACTGACAGACCACAGAAACGCCAGCGGGAGCCGCTGGTGGAGAGGTCCAGCCGGAGGGAATGTTCTGAAATCCAGCCTCTGAGTGGGATGAAAGCCAGGCCAGTGGGTCTAATGGCCCAGGAATGTCTGCAGCCTGAGGAAGAGCAGGCAGAATTAATACATGTTAAATGAGCTGACAGCAAAGGCAGGGTCCCATCCAGAGCCTGAAAAGACCAGGAAGAGTCACAGGAGGAGACCTAGAAGACAATGACATCGTCAGACCCAGGGAAGAGGAGGATTTCGGTAACTGACTCGCTCTGCTCAGTGCCACAGATCGAATACAGACAGGAACGGGTCTCCACTCCGGTTGTTAGGAGGCACGTGTGGGCCAGACCACAGTCTGAGTGCAGAGCTGGCTTTGGCGACTGCAGCACGGGGAGGGGAGACAGAGACAGAGATATGGCCCACTTTCAGATGGGCGATAGGAAGAAAGATGGGACAGCAAGAGGGACTACAGAGAGTAGAAACAACGGACAGACTCTTGTTGTCTTGCATTACCAATGCATCTGTACCAAGGAGAAGAGAGAATGTGGTCACAGTTAACAAAGCACTTAATCTTCTTAATTTTTTCCATATTGACTACAGAAAGGTCAGAAAACTTCTTAAAGGGCCAGAGAGGAAACATATTAGGCTTTCTTTTTCTTTTCTCTATTTCCTTTCTCTTTTTTCTTTTCTTTACTTGAGACAGTCATTAGCTGTGTAGTACAGGCTGGCCTTGAACTCACAGCAATCTTCCTGTCTCAGCACCCCAAGTGCTGGGATTATAGACATGTGTCACCATACCTGGCAACATTTTAGATTTTATGAGCCAAGAGGCAAAATAATTGGTCATTATGTATGTACTTAAATATATAACCATTAAAAATTTTAATCATGTACAATTGTAAAGACCGTTTGTAACCCAAGGCTTAGAAAAAAACAGAAGCTGGCTGAGTTTGGCCCTGGAGTCTTAGTTTGCTGTACTCTGGACCACTGCCTTTTTTCTAAAGGAAACGATGTTCTAGACAGCATTGTAATGCAGATCTTGAAGTTCCCCCAAAAGCTCATACGTTAAAGACCTGATCATCAGCCTGTAGCACCACTGGGATGCAGTTGAACTATAAAGGGGCAGGGCCTAAGGCATAGGTGGGCGTGCTCTCGAAGGAGCCACTGGGTCTCTCTGTGCCTCTGACCACGTGAGGTGAGCAGTTTCTTCGGCTATGAGCCCTGCTGTGATATTCTGGCTCTCCACAGACCCAAGAGTGATCATTTACTGAAACTTTGAGCCAAAATAAATGTCTTCTTCTTATGTTATTTTCTGAGGTATTTTATCACAGTGACATAAATATGTGCAGTCCCGAATCAATATGTAGCATAGTTTTATATTTTTGAAAACTTTAAATACATACAATTATTCTGTGTATAATGTTTTTCTTTTCCCTTTCTCTCTTTCTCGAGACAGGGTCTTGGCCACAGGATCTGGGCTGGCCTGGAACCCTTGGACTCAAGCAGTCCTCTTGCCTTAGCCTCTCAAATGCCTAGGACTATACACGATACAGCACCACACTCAGCTTATGCATAATAATCTCCAACTGGCTATTTTTTGTCAGCATTATTTTTGAGGTTGACTAATTCTAATGTATGTTCCTCTAGTCCATTACGTTCACTGACCCTAAGGCGCCTCCTTTTGTGACTACATGAAGCTGTATTTTTCTTTCTTCTGTTCACAGGAATTTAGGTTGCTTCCTTCTTTTCCCTCTATTGTTACAAATAATGCCGTAATCAGCATTCTTAGTCTGTCTCTTTTTTGTACACTTGTAAATGATCTAGAAGTAACTTGTTAGACCTGTACAGTAGTAAGACCTTCAGCTTATTAAAGATTTTCAAATTGTCTCTAAAATGACTATGGATAAATTTCCTGTTCTAGTAATCTGATATACCTCGGAACCTGAAAATTATATCAAAGTGTAATGCCTAAAATACTTCATGAAATATAAGAAGCAACCTTTTAAGTGTATAATGAAATCTAAAAAAAGCAAGAAAACTCCCAGGAGCCAGAAAATGTTGAGGATTTTTTTTTGCTTTGTCTTTTTAATTGAAAAGAATATGAAAACTCAAACTATAACTGACAATGAAGATTTTCTAAAACATACATGCAAAGATTTGGGTCCCCTAGGGGCCAAGTAAGAGTTCCCATTATGCTTTTGGGGGGGCTTGTATCCATACACTGAATCAAAAGGCCACGAGTTACAAACTCGTGTGGCAGTCAAGGCCAAACTCAGGTGAGATGACATTTATTTTCCTCTTCCATTTGTTCTTTTTCCTTGGGCAATGCGGGGATGAATGAAGCATGTGCGACAAACACTCTACCATGTTCATGATCTCCAAGCCCCTCTGATGTCTAGTCCGGCTCCTTGGCACAGCTCTTCATCCTTTTTGGCCGTCACTGCCATCCCCCCAGTTCCTCCCCTAGTTGTTGCCATGGCTCAGACCTGTGCTGAGTCTTGGTTCTCCCACATGCTACTCTTGGGGGCCTCCAAGATCCCTCTCACCCAGCCCGCACCGGGATTGAGCCTGGAGTCCCATGGGGAGCTCTCCTTCACCCACCATATCCCTGCCCCCTTCCAAACCTAGCGTGAGGTAGAAGGATGGACGCTGTCCTGGGAAAGTACTGAAGAGTACTGAGCACTGCTTGCTGGTGCGATGAGAATATTTGCGGTTCCCTTAACCAGGGCAAGCCAGGTGCTGCCTCTGTGCCCATGAGTAGAAGACAGCAGGCTCAACAAGCAGCAAGATTAGGGCCGCACAGACTTCAGGTGAAAGCTACCATATTGCTAATAATAGGCTAAAATAAGCAATAAACAACCAAGTTTAAAAAATACAAGACGTGTGTCTAAAAAGGGTGGGTTTTCTAGAAATGCAAAATACAATTGCTAAGATCCAAAGCCCGGCAGATGGGCTGGGCCGCTGGATGGCAGCAAGCCCTCCTGCCTGCTGTGCTGTCTTCCTGTTTCTCCACAGTTCAGCCAGCATTTGAGGGTGGCACGCTTTGCCCAGGTATGCACCGTGGCTGCATGATTGTTTACGGAATTGAGCTCATCCCAGCCCAGATTTCCACCTCCTGGTTCCCTGCACTCAGAATTTTGTACAGAAAAGTGTGAAGGACTTAATCCCCCCCCCACCCCCGGCAGCGCTGGTTTTACTTTACTGTTGCTATTGCTAGTAGGTGGGGTTTCCTTGGTCTCTGAGCTCCCCACAGGGGCTCTCCCTGGTTCCCACGCCCTCCGACCTCTCCCCCGCGCCGCAGCAGGCTGCCTTTCCTGCTTCTGGTCTTAACTCTGCTAATCCCCAGCTTCTCTGACTAATCACCACGCGCCCATTTCAGCTCCTCCCTTTGCCAGTCCTTTTCCTGTCAGCCTGAGTTCTGCCCAACGCAACAAATGCACAGCTACTAACTGCAGTCACCCGAGGGGCCCAGCCGGGGCGATTCCAAGTGCGGCACCTGCTGCAGCCGGAGTGCCAGCGTCACAGTCCCTGAACCTGCAGTGGACCCTGAGCCTGGCAGAGACGGCAGATCGTGAAGGGTGTGGCCTGGGGCTCCGAGGAACCTGCCGGAGGTCCTTCCTCAGCTCTGAGGCTTTCACAGTCACTAAGCCACTGTGCCCTGGTTTTCTCACGGGCTGAAGACAGGGATAATAGTAACCACCTTGTCACGTGTTCTGAGAATTAAATACATCAGTACTAGTTGTTGTAGTTGATCAGAAGCAGTGTGTCAGCTGTGACACTGTGAGCACCGTCCCAGGGAATGGAAGGCGGCCGTCTAATTCACTGAGATAAGAGATGTCACAGTGTCAGAATGTGCGGTTCCATGATGCACAAATATTTCCTTAGTTTGCCGAATAATGATATGGATGTTACACTTCTGAAATGTCTTTGTCTCTGGCTCCAACTCCTCATTTCTATTCCACGTCAGTCAGCACCTCCTCAGCAAACTGCTCCTCAAAGGCAACTAATAGACCCCACGCTCTTGACACCCGCACAGCTGCTTTCGATTTTTGGAGAGCGTGGAGCCACGTGAGTGGGGCGCAAGGCAAAGCAGGAGGTGGGATCATTTCCCTTCCCCTCACATAGGACGGGGCCTGGACTTCGAACTCTCAGGACCCCGCACCGGCCGAAATACAATCATGATCCTCTAGTGGGCAAAATCCTGGAAAAGCTGTTTTCTTATTTGTCCTCTGGTGGCTTTCGAGCAGACTGTTTCACTCCATCTGGAATCAGACTGCTGGTCTATGGAGAAAGAGGTGTCGGCCAAG
>PVIR01016411.1:0-36691 GCA_004026965.1 Petromus typicus | reverse complement strand
TTCACACCCACAGGAGCCTGAATCTGTAACTACACGAAGGTTTCATCATTCAGAACTTGATGACCACAGCACCCTGAAAGTGTACTTTGGGAACAGAAAGAGTCATGGATATCATCATTTTTATTTTGCTCTCAGGTCTACCTACTACACAAAACCATCTCCCAACCTTTAGTCCCCTGGTGTAGAATTTGTAGCAGCCATAAAGTTGACCGATTTTTCACTGAAGGACAATAGGTTTTCAAGACATGTGCAACACATGGAGATTTTTAAATCCTGGCTTTTTGTCCAGAGAGCAAGAGAAGAATAAAATGAATCTGAGAGTCAGTGAATTTAAAAGATTATGCAGAAGGGATGATCAGAGGATCAAACAGGAAAGTTCTGCAAAAATTTTTAACTGTATATATGGAAATACATTAACTGAAAACTAAAGATTTGGATTGGATAACTGAGTAAAAGAAAGAGTCTATTTTCAAGTCCCAAACAGTCTCTGGAGACAAAAAGCAGGTAGATCCAAAGAGCAAAGCAGTTTTTAAAAACTGATACTGAAACATAATGCTATGCAAATCAGAACAGGATTTGAAGACTGAACTAATGAATAATGATTATTTAAAAAAATAATCTCCAAAGACTTTAATGATATAGATATAATATTTCAAATGTCGTAGACACAATATAAAAGTTAACCAGAATTCAAAGAAACAGTAAAACTTCATCAACTTTGAAGAAAAATGATGTCAAGCACACAATGACCAATTTGTTAGAATGACTAGGTACAAATTTTCATGCAGTTATTATAATCAAGCTTCATTAAGGAAAGATGAGATCTCTTGAAACAAATTGAAAGACCAAATTTTTCATAAAGAAAAAAAGTTATTTAAAAATTAAAAATTTAAAATGGAAGCACACAATAACCAGAATATAAAGCTTACCAGATGGACTATCAGAATGAAAATTGTAATGATTTAGTGAATTTAAGTGTAAATAAAAGAAAAAAACTAATCATAATGGGATATTAAACAAAACAGTGACAGAGACCTACAGAATAATATCAAAAAAATCTATTATCTGTATCATGGTAGTCTTACAACAATAGTAGTTTTGTGTCTTATTCCCTAAAAGGAATAAATAATATCATCTAGCAAAAGACCAAACTCTGCATACTTAAATCCGTTAAAAAGCTTTAGAAAGCTCTATTAGATCATAGGAAAATACATGCTTACATATCTTAATAAAGCTGGTTACAATAAAAACTAAAAAATAAAACAAATGTTTAAGATAGAAATAAATGAGAGGTGACATATATGGAGAAAATTAATCTTAATTACTGAAGATTTCTCATTCCTAACCATGAATAGAGAAGAAAAATACATTTTTTAAGTGCAGAACCTAAACAATTGTCAACCAAGCCTTCTTTATCTAGTAAATATATCCTTCAGATGATGAAAAACAAAGATCACCTAACACCACAAGTGAAGACATAATGTTAAAGACAATTTTTCAAGTTACATGGAAATAATGCCAGAGGAAAACATGAATAATCAAGAATGAGGGAGGAGCAACTAATCAGTGCTTCTATGGCTAAATGTAAAAGACTATTTCTCCTCTCAAGTTCTTGGAAGTATGTACAACAGCAATAAGAGCTTGGCGATTTTCAATTTACTTAGGTATAGCATACTCGATGGTCATAAATAGTGCAGAGAAAAGAGACTTAAAACATTGTCAGGACTCTATTTTTCAGAGGCAAAAAATAGACTAGGTTGAAACTTAATGCATGGATATTGTAAACCTCATATTAACCACTACAACACATGGGAAATATAGAAAAATTACACAATAAAATGGAAAGCTAAAATTTATTCAAATAATTCATAAAAGACTGAAAAGAGAAATAGAGAAGAAACCAACAAAATAAATAAAAAGGTATGTTCCAAATGCAAACATATCAGTATTGTATTAAAATAGTGATATTAGAATACCAAGTTAAAGATAGAGGTGATAGTACTGAATAAAAAAGATATGCAAATACAAATGATTATGAAATATTTTAAATATTTGTAATTAAAAGGAAACAAATGAATAAAATACAATGACTAGGAAAAACCTGAAAAATCTAGAGGAAAGTCAAGTAGTAAAGATGAAAAGGAATGTTACATAATGATAACAGGAATTTCATCAAAAACATTATAATCCCTGCTTATATGAATGCAACAAAAGAACATCAAAGGACTTCCTTGTGTTGGTGTGCTTGTGTTTACACTTGTTACTATAGTCTGAAAGACTTTTATCTTCCCAAATTCATATAATATAACTTAATCATGAAACAGTGAAGTCTTTGAAATGTGATTCATTGAGGAAAAACTCTTCATGAAAGGAATTGATGACCTTATTAAAACAAACAAAACAGGCTTGAGGGACCTCTTCTACTCTACCACGGGAGGATGTAAAATGATATTATCTAAGAAAAGAAAGAAGGCTTCATCAGACAGCACTGCCACTGGACTTCTTAGTCTCTAGTACTGTGAGAAATTTTTATTTTTTCTAAATGTGTTAGTCGGTTTTTTTGCTGATATAAAAGAGTACCTCAGGCTGAGTACTTCATAATGAACAGAAATTCATGTGGCTCATGATTCTGAAGGCTACAAAGTTTAAACTGAAGGACCACATCCAGGAATTACTCTTGCAGCATGAAACTATGACAGAGGCATCAAAATGAATGAGAGTATAAGAGAGAATCAAAGGAACTGTATTCATTCTTATATCAAATCCACTCCTATGATAATGATATCAATCCATTCATGAGGACGGAGCATAGGAAATGTAAGTACTTCCCTTTTGACTGCACTAATCCCATATGTTGCATTGGTGAACTTTTCTAATACACAAACTTTGGGGAAGGCACTTCAAAAACCATACACTGGTGGTATTTTGTCAAAAAAATCCAACTACTGAAGCCTGAAGGTCTTCTGCCTCAGTGTCACGGATAGAGAAAGCAGATAAAGAATCAACAAGGGAATAAGGCCCAAGCACACTTTAATAATCTTATTGTTATATGCTTTCCAAAAGTCTCAAGTGTTCAGAGGTAGAGTTTTTAGGTGGTAATTGGATCAGGGGGTCCTATTCTCATCAGTGGGTTAATCATTGATGAATTCATAGGTCGACGTGCTATTGGGAATTGGGGCATGGTTGAAAGAGTTGCATCACAGAGAGCCTGGCTTTGGAAGAGACATCTGTCCCTCTGGCTCTCTGCGCTATCTCTGTTCTTGGTTGTGATGGGTCGAGCACCTAACCTGTTCCAAGCCCTACTATCATGCCATTTCTTCCTGTTTTCTCTTTTTTAACCACTAATTTTTTCTTTTCTTTTTTACTTTCCCCTCCCTCCTTTTCCCTCTTCCTAGAGAGGATATTGTTATAAAAGCAGCTCTTTGCTCCCCCAGTAACATGCCCTGAGCAGCTCTGCTGACCGTATCATCCACACTACTAAACTGTGCCTTATCACAGGCCTGAAAGCAATGAACCAGCCAGGCATGGACTTATCCCTCTGGAGCCATGAGTCAAATAAAGTTTCTAGCTTTCCATTCATTTTCACAGATATTTTGTCACCATAATGAGAAGCTGACAACCTTGGCCTAATTGAATCAATACAGCATTTCAACAATTAGCTTAAGAGTCCATGTGGTTGTGATTGCCAATGAAACATTGACTGTCACAAGAGACATCTTAGTCATAGAAAAAAACATTGCCAAATAACCACAAATAACACTATGTGAATACTGTTTTCTCACCATTATGGAATATAACTAGAAATTGGTAACAGAATATTTTCTGTAAGAGCCACCATACACACCAAAATTAAGCTAGAGAAAAGATTGGATCAAATGAGTAGAACTGAGATAAATTTAAAATATTTTGGTCTAGATATCAATTAAAATACATCCTATTAAAATTTTGAGAGGAAGGGGAAAAATGAGAATCAAGTCATGTCATATTCTGGTACAAACTCTCAATGTTGAATGCGATGATGATGTGTATTCATAATGTACAAAAAAGATCTGAATTTAAGAAAATTTTTTTGATGGCATTCCAAAGGAAAGAGTAAAGAAACATGTGCCATTAAATTTATGCATTGGGAAAAGAGTACAATTTCAAAAGCCCTTGTTTAAGCTTCCACCTTAAGGATCTAGCAAAAGAAGAGCAATACAAATCCACAGCATGCAGAAAAAAAGGACATGGTATGCCTGCCTATTAATGAAATTTAAAACAGGAAAGTAACAGCAAAAAAATCAATACAGCCAAATTAATTCCTTGTAACATTAATGAAATTGAACTCCTACAAGTCTGACTAGGAAAATGAGTAAACACAAAGTTCTACTATCAGGAATGAAAGAAGGCTTACCTTTATTAACTTCGCAGGCAATAAAAATATAATCATGGAGCTCTGCCAATAACTCTACCAGTTTCAAAAAAATATAAATATGTAGTCTATCACACGAGCAGATTTGCAAATAGTAACTTGTTTGGTGTTCTCTGAGCCTGCTGGATCTTTGAAATTGTGGCAGCTTGCTTCAATTATTGTTCCCTCTCCCTCTCTTCTTTGACATTTCTATTACATCTTCTACTACCTTTCTAGACATCTAGTGATGTGATTTTTCCAACCTGTTTTTCGATTTTGTACTTCTACTGCTACATCCTCAAGGTCAGACATTCTTTTGTCCATGTGTCCCATCTATGAATGAGTCAACCAAGGGGATTATTTTTATACTTCTGTTACATTTGATTGTTTTTGATTTCTATACGTTTTTCAGATTTTAATCTCTTTTGCACTATTCAGGCATTTCTCAGTGTGGTGTACTTTTCCACCAAAGCCCATATACAGAAAACGTAGTTCATTTGTAACTTCTGTGATGGTTATCCCAACACTGATATCACATCTGACTCTTATTTTGAGGCTCACGTGTTTAAGCTATATTTCTTGCCATATAATATGCCATGTCATTTTTGCTGCTTTTTGAAAGGGGCCATAGTGTACTGAGTGCAGAAGGGCTAAAGCATTTCAGTTCAGTAGTGTAATGGATCCTCGGAATGCAGCAGCAAGGAGAGAGGTGGGCAGAAACACTACAGTTCTGTGACAAGGTCTTTTTCAGTCTCTACACTCAGGACAGAATCAGTTTTTCCATTTCCTCTTCCTTAGTGGATCCTGTGGCTAGAGGGGCTGTAGTTAGTTGTTTAACTACCCCCACGTCCACTGGGCTCTGATTCTATCTCAGCAAGTGGGCTGTGGCTAGCTAGTTTTCTCCTCAGGGAGTGTCTGGTAAAGAATACAGCACTGCTGTATTTATATTTTTTTCTACTTCCCGAATCAAAAGCATGAGGGAGTTTTCTGTGATGTCCCCTGGAGGACTTGGGAGAACTCTGGCAAACTCACAAAAGAGAGGCAGTGATGGTAGAGTATGACCATGTCCCTAGCAGTATTTAGCTTTGTGACTGTCCACACTCAGCCTCGAGCAATTTGGTGAAGGTCTTGCCACTCGTTTCTGCCCAGGGATTTCTGCATTCTGTGAATTGCATCTCTGTGAATTCTGGCCTCTCTTTCAAATTTGGAAGCAGTCTGCCCTGTGATCTAATGACTATCACAGACTAAGAAAAAAATTTGATTTCTCAATCGGTTCAGTTTTCACAAGATGGGGAAGACAGAAACCCTGAAATTCGTCATGTATGAGATGCAAAACTGGCAGTCCAGTCAATGCCTACAAAATTTAGATTTGGATTTTACTTCATGACCTGTCGATTCCTCAAAACTAGTATATGACTATTTAAAACATAATGTGCACGATCAACAAAAACAACACAGCACAAGTGATTCTTACTGACAAAATTAGTAAATTTTGTAAAAAACATAAAAGAGAATACAATTTGGTGAAGAAATAAACTAATAAATGGTGTAAACAATATCATAAATGAATTACAAAGGCATACAGTGAAGGAAGCCAGTCTCAAAAATCTCATGCAAAATTATTTCATATGTATGTTTTGGATAAATATATGCTTTATATATGTATGATAAAGTAAAATGATCCAAACAGAAAGCAGGTAATTGGTTTTTCAGATGAGGGTGATAAAAGGTTTTGATCACCAAAATCAGTAAAAGGAATTCCTTGGGCTATTAGTTATTCTGTACCTCAGCATGCTATTGGTTAAATTTATGAGTGTGTTTTAAACTGATTCTACTGTTAAAACTCAGAACTGAACAAATGAAGAATTGAATTTCACTTTATGTGAAGTTTTAAAATGCTAATGCACGAAAAGAATTATTTCTTCTTGTTCAAAATAATAAAGATAGTCTCAGATTTCTCTACACTCTTTTTTCTACACATATACCAGTTAAAAATTAGACAACAAACTGGTCATGTGTTTTACTACTTCATAGCATCCTGAATTCCAGACCCCTAGGTGCAGTTACACAGGGAGAAGTTGACACTAATCATGGTGCACTGACAAGAGTTCTAGTGAACCAACAATGTAATCCAATGTTTTGGCAAGAAGAGCTTTAAACACAGCATATTCTTTAATAAAGCATTGTAGGGAAGGAGTCTTGGGGAAAAAAACAAAGCAAAAGACATTTAAAAATTTTTAGAGCATTGTTAAATGAGTCTAATTAATAGGTCTCAGTGGTCCTTGAAGCTTTGGGGATTTTGAATAAACATTAAAGATGAATGTTCTGGCAGTTCCTGAAACAGAATGTTAGGATAAGCAATGTAACACAAAAAGCAGTCACCTTGAGTCAGAACCTGAGCGCGGACTGGAGGTGCTGCTGAGACTGTAAAGAAGGTTGTCTTTTCTCTGTAAAATTACCTTTCATTTCAAACCACCAGCTTCACACACAAAAAAGCAAGGATTAGGGAGAAATAAAACTGTCAGATACTACCAGAATGGGTAGGATATTCAAACTCTACAGGACTGAGGAGAAATCAAATAACACAAGGCAGTGAGTGAGTGAAATTAGGTTCTGCAAGTCGCCTATTAAGTTACATGTTAATTAATCAGCAAAAATAAAATGAGGCAGCCACTCAGCAGAAAGCTAGCTGGGGAGGCTTCCATTTTTCAGCTGCTTTGGCAGAAGGGAGTTTAGGGTGCACATCTCCAGGGCATCTCTCTAGAATATGTCAAGACAAGTGCCAGCCTGCCTAGTGAATCGTGAAGGTCACAACTTTGTTCTTCTCCACAGCCGCTGGGTCCATGTCAGCTTCATTAAGAAGTGTTTTTTTTGAACAAAGAGCAATTTTCACACTTCACCCCATTGCCCACCCTCAGCTCCTACACAAAGTGGTTCCCCTCCACTTGAGTCTGTCCCTGCTATGGGTGGGACACAACACAGAAATGAAATGCACACAAGGTCCAGGCACAGGACAAGGCTCTGCTGGGTCTCCTGGTTATCAGTGTGCCCCAAATCCTGTGAATTTTAAGTCAAGAAAACCCTCGGATAACACAAGCAGCATATGTCAGTGCAGAGTAATTGGTCTTTTGGAAGATCCTGGGTCTATGGCCCAGTAGAACTAAGGAATCACTGACCATCACTTAGACGATGACATATCTTCTAGATAATTTTCAGTATGCTCATGGTCTCCATCACAGAGTGCACATTACATCCAAGAGCATTTCACTAACACACGAAGAAGAAAAGACAAATGGCACACAGATGGACTTCTCTAATTGTGCTTCCCAACAGAAAGGGTTTGAGGTAGTTTGTAAACTTGGTTTGATTGTTTTTTCACAAGGTCTGATCATACATTGGTCAGGACTGGATCCAGGCACTTCCCCCTTTATTATCATTTGCGTTGTCAGTACTTTCAGGTTTGTGTAAAAGGAACTGTTCTGGACAAATAACACCACAGAGTTCTATATGGAACTTCAGCTTTCTTCAAGTCAAATGATTAGGAGATATAAACAAATAGCAAGCAAAGAGCAAAACATCTTAAAATTGATCCAGTCTTAAGACTGTATCCAACTGTTTGTGTTCATCACTGATATGGGGGCCTCCCTCATCCATTCACATAATCTAGAATGTCCTAACAGAGTCTCATAAACATTTTAAACATTAAAGGTGATGAATTTATTAACTCAGTAACACATTTCTGTCAACCTATAAACGCTGTATATGTAATGAAACAAAATCATAGGTGACAAGGGCAAACACCAGTTTTCCAAACTTACATATGAAGTTATTGCAAAAAGCTAAGCTATCATTGGACAAAACTAGAGGGTTCTCCATGAAGTCTACTTATTATTTTTCCCCATTCCACTCTTCTATTTTCAAACATTTTGTTGTAGTTTTTTGGCCCTCAGACTCCTACAGCTTTAAGATGCCTTTGAGCACATTTTCTTGCTGCAAGGAAATGTATGCTCTGACCTTGGTAAGACTTGGAAACAGGAAGAGAGTCAAATAAAATAATGAAACAGGCACATTAGTCTTTAGGATTACTTATATAATTTTCTTCTTCAAGTGTCACCACGTGGAGTTTTCCCACAAATGTCTCCATATTCAGAAAGGCATTCTTAGTTTCAGTAATTGTGTGAGTTGAGGTTATTCCAGGAAAGTGCTTTATGCTCTACAACTCAATAGTCTGAAAGTACCTTAGCACTGAGACTTCTTAGTAGCAAGGCATCTATCAGCAAGATATTTAATGTCTCAAATCCTCAGTTCCTATAACTATAACAATGAACCAACCTCACTGGCCTACTGTCAGAGATAAGAGATCATCTGTACAGACCACTTATCATGGGGCATGTCATTTGAAAGCCGATCTGCAAATGTGTGTTACCGAGGATTCTGGACTCTGGCTGGGGGTGCAATGAACACGCTCCACTCTGTCTCTTCCACTCAATCCAGCTGAGTACCCGGACAGAGAGTGTGAGGCAGCTGCATGAGCTTTCAGAAAGTGAAAAGGAAATGTCAGATTGAGGGAGAGGAGCAAAATATGAAATACTACCATCACACAAAGTAGTTTACTTTCTTTTTGTTTTTGATATGTTCTGGCTAGAATCCAATGCATCTAGAAATGGGCAAGTAGGAGTGATGGTAGGAGGATGGTGAGAGAGACGAGACAGGGAAAGAGAAAGAAAGAACCTCCAGGATATTTAAGGCAGTGAAACTATTTCGTATGATACTCATACAGTGGTTATATGTCACTCAAAATTTGTCCAAACCTTGAGAATCTACACAAGTAATCTATGACTAACGTGAAATATGAACTTTGGGTAACAACGTGGGTCTATCATTAGTGATACATTTCCCAGTCTGGTAAGGGATGTTGATAATGTGAAGAGCGAAGCATAAGTGGCAGCACAAAGTATACACTCATTCTCTTTTATTTCTGTGCAATATTGTGGCGAACTTAAAACTGCTCTAAAAATAGTGCATCAAGGATAATTTGGTGAGGTCAATTTTCCAAAGAAGACATCCTCCGTACAAAAACTTGACTGTGTTTACATCTAACAATAGAACTTAGAAATGTATAAAGCAAAATCTGTTGTAATAGGTAGATCCAGAAATGAAGTGGAACATTCAGAACAACAATTGTCAGTAATGTATCTGACCAAGAAATATATATCATCAAGTATATAAAAAATGGAAAACACCATAAAAAATTGGATATAGCTAATATTTCTGAACTGTTCCAATCAGTAAGAGCAGAAAACACATTTATTTTCAAGGGCACATTGGTTATTGCACAAGATGAGTGGTCAAGTCACAGGCAACTTCAATTTCTGGACTGCTCTTCTGTTCCAAACAAGCTAAAAGTTACTTCTGCATTCAAAATTGTATGTTACAAAGAGCCATACTCTCAAGACCTCTCCTAGAAATTCAGGAACTATTCTTATTTCCAATAAAACTCTCATAACCTCCAAAAATGCTATAAAGCCTACCTGAGAATCACAAAGCCTGAAATATTTAATATTAGCCCTGATATAGAAGACAGGCTACTGACTAAAACATGACTGGAGTTATTTCTGTCTTTTTTACAACTAAATTTTACAATATGCACAAAATACAATATGCACATACAATACAATGTGCACAAAATAATGTGCACTTCACAGTGTGAGAGGCAACAACCAGGGGTGTGAATATTAGATGGCAGGGGTTATGGGAACCATTTTGGCAGTGAGTTGTCAGGCTATTTTAATAGTGTTCTTTAGACCATTTCACAGTATCTCCTTTCATATAAAAAAACCAAACCAGGGCTGGGGAGTTAGCTCAGTGGTTCTGGCACCTGTCTTGCAAGTGCAAGGACCCGGTTTCAATCTCTGGTAACCACATACCATACTGGGTGTGGAGACTCATACCCAGCAGCAATCAGTACCACATACCACAGTGAACAAGCGTGGTGGCTCATGCCTGTAATCCCAGCACTCGGGAGGCAGAGACAGGAGGATTGCTGTGATGTGAGTTTGAGGCTGAACTCAGGGCCAGCCTGAACCACAAAGCGAGAGCCTGTCTCAAAAAACCTAAAAAAATACTGGTACAAATCCCCATTATGGAGTGCAATCATGATGTGTATATTTAATGTACCAATAAAGATTATTAAAAAAAAAAGAAAAAAAACAAACCCAGAAATAAACAAAAGTCTTCAATACAGCTATTAACCCAAGAAACTGAGCATAAGACAAATCATTTTCATTAGCCATTAGAGTAATACAAATTAAAATCATGATTAGATGCTCTTAAATACCTACTGGAACAGCTACATTAATATTAACTATACCAAACTGTGCAAAAGTTGCACAGTAATGGGAACATTGCAGTCGATCTAGAGAATAAATGAGATCAGGCTCCTTCAGGGTGATATGGGGGGTGTGGACATAGGCAATCTGAAGGATACCGAGAACGTTTCTTCTAAGGTTACAAATGCACCTAGCAAACTCACTCCTTGGCATTTACCAGAGAGAAACAAACACTCATGTTCACTCAACATTCTGTGAGCAAACGTTTGTAGCTGCTTTTTAAGATTCATAAAATTAGAATAATATTAACACCATGAACAAAGATAAAAAGATACTGAAATTCCAGCAGTATATCCACAATGGGATATTACTCAAGAACTGTTTTCACAGAAACCTGAATGACATTTACTCAAATGCATTATGCAGAATGTAAAAGGAATCAATCTTAAAATTTATCCTGGGTTAGTCTACTGAAAACATATTCTTCAAAGTACAAAATCATCATGATTGAAAACTGGTAATTTCTAGCACATAGGAATGGGTTTATTAGTATAGTAGATTAGCCTAAAGTACACTTTTGGGGTAATGGAATGGTTCTGTATTCTCATGGTGTTAGTGGTTGGATTATTCTATATGCGATAAAATATGCAAAAATGCATTGCTGGACTAGTATCAAAGTAATTCTATTTATGAAACTGAACTTTATAGACTGAAAACAATAAAGGAAACAGCAATTTCAGTTACCATTACTTGTACATTTTGGTAGGTATACTCAAGTGAAAACATTATCTAGTCTTGAGCATGTAAGATATATTTATTAAAAATAAGAAATTATTGTTGATATTGTTAGAATTATCTAATAAGCCTCTTCAAGGAATTCTGACAAATAAACCCTAATTTGGGTAGTTGTACTGGGGCTTGAACCCAAGGTCTTTGCATGGACATATACCTCCAGCTCTTTTTTTCAATTTAATCTTTTTTCAGAGATAGGGGCTAAATTGCTAAACTACCAGGCTTGGCTTAAACTTATGACCCTCCTTCCTCAGCCTCCTAGACTGCTACAATTACAGACAAGTACCATCATGCTCAGAATGATGACTCTAACAACCTTATAACCCAAACATTTCAATTACCTATTGCTACATAACAATAATATGGCCTACAAGTCAACACTCTATCATTTTACATTATTTTGGTGATTTTGTGGCAAATGAGACTATATAAACCAAAAGGCCTGCCTGGGCTAGAATGTCCGAGACAGCATCAGTGACTTGCATGGCCTGATGACCTTGACAACCCCAGTCTCTTCAACAGCCTTCCAACCTCAGTGCTCTTGCCAGCTTTATTGTGCGCTAGTGGAACACTTAGAGGCATGGATGTTGAAACAAATCTTAAAACTGAGACTCTGGAACCTAAAGTATGCTGTGTTGTCATATGTTATTGGTATAAGTAAAGCACAAGACCAACCTGAGTTCAGAAACAAGCAAAAAGACAATATACCTCTTCATTGCAGAAGCCACAAAATATTTGAGCCATGTTTTTATGTCTACCATATTCATTTCATTCTTATATTAACATAATTTCACTCTTATATTGACAGAATTGAATGACTGAACTAGGGACACATGTTCATATATGATGCAAAGATAGAGAGTTGAGATGTTTTTTTCTTGTCTAGTCGAAGAAAAGACCTTTCCTTTCCTTTAGGCTGTGAATTCCATTTTTCATGTTAGGAGCTTTATACTCAGGATACCACCTACACATCTGACCAGTTCTACCTGGAAAGTGTTTTTCCCCTAAGATCCAATGGGACATGGCAGCTGTCTATTTACTGAACAGCTCAAACCAGCACCCAACTGCACACAAGGATGCGATGACCTGTTAACACCTAGACTTTCAGTTTACCTCAGAGAAGGGAAAAAGGTATCACACCATCAAGGGTGAGATGAATTAAGTTCACTCTGCTTGGCTTAGAAACTGGAAATAGTATTCTTCACTTTTATCTGTCAGCTAAAAAGAGAGAATTCTTAGGATTCAAGGGCTGAAGAATTATTTATACTTCATAAAAGGTGTGAAGCAGTTTTCCCAAAGGAAGCAATTTTCACATTTCCATTTTTAGAATTGCTTCTCTCAACATTTTTCTCACAAATATATATTCAATTCCTCCTTCCACTTTTCCACATTGTCTTATTTTAATTCAATTATGTTATTTTATAATTATTGTGGGTCATTTATCTCACATTGAGAAGCTTGAGAACTATATATCGCAGCAGTGGGATTGATAAATAACATGATGCAAAGAGCTTTCTTTATTCCTAGAGCCAAAGTGAAGCTTTTTAACTTGTTGATGAAGAACACAGAAGTTGATTTGTAGCAACAGCTTTCAAAGTCTCTTTTCACTTTCAGTAAGCAATGTTTAAATGGCAGCATTTGTTAAGAATGTGAAATGACCTTCTCTTTCCAGATATGCCCTATGCCTGATATTATAGCCCTTACTGAGGTTAGTTCTACCTCAGAAGTGATGTTCTGGGCCAGGGATTTAGTTCAGTGGTTTGGTGCCTGTCTTGCAAGTGCAAGGGCCTGAGTTCGATCCTGGTAACCACATACCATACTGGGCGTGGAGACTCATGCCCAGCAGCAATCAGCACCACATACCACAGTGCCGGGCATGGTGGCTCATGCCTGTAATCCTAGCACTAAGGAGGCAGAGGAAGGAGGACTGCTGTGAGTTTGAGGCTGAGCTACAAAGTGAGACCCTCGTCTCAAAAAAAGAAAAAGTGATCTGATTACTGCCATATTTTCTCTTAAGTGTAGCATGTAGTTTAGGACTGATGATAATGAAACAGTAAAGATTAGATATTGGGGCAAATTACACATACAACAAAATTCAGCATTCATCATGGCTGCATCCAGCTATTGAAAGTAATGTTTCAAATGAAAAAAGGGATTTGATCAGAAACATATTACGGTAAAATGCCTGTGTGAAATAATCATTCTCTTTCCATTGCAGGCTAGTCAATTGGAAGGGGATGCATCACGGCCCCTGATTTGAATTAGGGTTTCAAAATTTAACTTCACTTTGGGGGACATTAGAATTATTACTGGTTTTATAATCTCATTTTAGGATTTGGACATTGTGTCTTTTTAACTAAATAAGCCCTGCTTTCATCCTGTTCCATGATCTACCAAAATGACAGGAAATGTCAGGCTCAGCCATCAGAGAGCATCAGAGCCTGGTCATCAAAAGCAGTTGTGTGGATGAAGCCTGTAAAAAGAACTGCAAAGTTTCTAGTTGTTACGAAGCTGTACAGTATGACAATGGTCTCTACGTAATTACAGCACTGAATCTGCTTAAAGAGAAAGAGCACATTAATTCTTATTGCAAACTAAGTTACTTTAACACTAAGTTTTAGTTCAAACCATATTTCTTCCTGGTCCTATCATTTCAGTATACATAATAATCTAATTCTTATGCAATGCATTGATTTGAGGGTCCTTTTAGCCAGTAAACACCCCTATCTTTGAAAGGACTTTGTTAGAATATTGCAGTTTTCTGGGCAGCTGAGTTGAACTTCATCCTCTGTAAAGAGCCCTTGAGCGTTAAGCACTGTGCCCAGAGGCAGCTTGATCGATAGCGGGCACAGCGGGATCAGCCTCATCTTTGCTCTATTTATTCAGCCTAAGGTTTTATTAAGAGACTTTGGAGTAATTTCAAATGGTCGATATCTCCTGAGCTTGGCATCATCCAAACACTCAAGCCTTGTTACCATGGATTCCTGACAAGCCAAATTTCTTCCATCTAATATCATATGTGGAGTTTATTTAATAATTGTGTATACAGGTGTGCAGGAAAGTGACATGTCCAGTATTTTTTCAATACAGTAGAAGTCTTCTGAATACTGATGACATAAACTATAATATTAGTTATGCCTCATCACTGTGAAATGAATCAAAGATTTTGTGTTTTCCTATAGTAAAAGAGTAAGTATATAAGACAAGTCTAAAAGTGAACAGTTTTAAAAATAATATACTATATCTTTATTTTCTATTAATAGTAAATATTCAGCCTGAGGAAAACAGACTGAAAATTTAACAGGAAAGGTTACTTTTGGCAATATATAGAGGGAATATTAAAATGAGAAGAAAACTTGTATAATAAAATATACATAATTCCAAAAACAAAAAACAACTTTTTAGAATCCTCTTCTTTTATAAATTAAATTAGTATCATTCTTCATGCTAATATATATGCCTATATATTCACCTCAGGACTACTTCTATCAATTCTCTGTGACTTCCTGCATTTCTAAGTTTTGATATTTCTCCCATTTTATTAATTTAAAAAGTAGAACATGCTTACTAACATGTTATATTTTACATTCATCTTTAGTTTCCTTCAGCAATTAATCTCTCTGAAAGCATGGTGAATTCATTTATTTACAATGTAATCTTCGGAACAATGACATTTTATAGAAAATCAATTCCCTCCTACAATAGGTAATAGATTTTAAAATCTCAGCTTTGTTCGAATTACATAGTTTTATTTGCCATCTCAATCACTAAACTTATTAACTTTTTTGTCCTTTAAACTATTGAAGGGGTTATTACATAACAATTATGGAATCAGAGACACAGGAAGAAGATACTTTTCAATACCAATAAGCTGATCTTAAAGTTGTCTAAAGAGTGAGTGTAGGAAGCAAACATTAAACAGATAAACCCACAAGTAAAAACTCAAAAGCTGGGCCTACAAATATATGGACTATTTCAGAGCTAAAATGTCCTCAATGTTTCATCATAGCAATCGAAGTAAAGCACATGAATCAAACTAAGATCTTACTGATCACTTGTGTAGAAATGAAAGGTTCATTTCACAGATTTTCCTTATTTGAATTCTCAACTGCCAGTCATGTCAGGTGCACTTCCACATCATCAGAAAAAGGAACATTTTTGATGCCTATGAAAATATTTTGGTTAATGGTAAAGATACGAATAAATTTGTCATTTATCCTTCAAAAGTTTATATTGGGGAAGCTTGGTCCTAAGTTCCAAAACATGTGCAAGTTAATTATAAGCTCTTTAGCCTATAGTATTTTTTCTATAGCAGAGAAATGGACAAAGCTACTTTGGTATTTCCCAGGAATAATTTTCCTCTGCTTTTCTTCATTTATATCACACACTATTAGGATCTACTATATCAGGTCCTCTGAAACCTGGCTCTATTCCCCTTGAGATCTGAGGGTGCGTAATAGAGCAAAACTTCACTTCCATGTCAGCTAAAATTTTCTGTACTAGTTCACTGCTTTTTTCTTTTCCAAAGTGCTTAAAACTTCCATTCATATTAGATCTTTTATTCTTACTGATGTTTCTATGTATTGCCACAGCACATAATCTTCATAGGATAATGCTTTTTTCTTTTAAAGAAACAATTTTTTAAGAACTCTTTTAGATTTGTAGAAATTTGCTAAGGTTTTATACATACTTTCAATACTTCAGAGTGTTTCCCTTGTCATTAATAGTGTATATATTAATATGACATATTAGATACAGTTAAAACAATATTGGCACATCATTAACTGTTAAGTCCTTTACTTAAGTCTTGCCTAATGCCTCTTTCTACTCCAGGATGTACTCAAGATCTCCAATTACAATTAGTTCTCGTGTCTCCTTAGACTTCTGTTCTCTGTAACAGTTTCTCAAACTTTTTTTTGTTTTTGATGATCAAGACAGTTTTGTGAGCTCTTGATAAAGTACACTGCAGAGTGCCTTTGAAAGAGATATTTCCATCTTTTGCCTGGTTGGATGAGGGTTGAACTGCAGGAGCAAGATGACCAGTGCGGCTGCTCTGTTCACATAGTATACATGGGGCACATCAACATGGCTTACCTACTGCTGCTGCCTTCAGACATGGTTCTGCCAAATTTCTCCACAGCAACATTACTTTTTCCTCTCACTGCCATGCTACTGGAGACTCTGAATGTCAACATGCACTTTTACATGAAATGGAGAGACATGTTCTGCTTCCTGCAGAACATAGAAATTACAAAATTATTTGCAACTGTTCCACACAGGGCCTTCATTTATATGCCTTCACTTATTTATTCAATTATTTTCCTATATTAGTCTGGACTCATGTTCATTTTGTACTCCGCATTCTACTTTGACATTTTATTTTGTTGCTCATTTTTTGCTACATGGGACACTTTTAGTTGGTTCCTGTATCTCTTTGACATAATCCTACTAATTTTATTTTATTCTAGTATTTTCTACTCTTTAGCATTATAGATATTTCATGCTCATGTTATTTATTTCCTGCCTTAGTTTTAGAATCAATCATTTCTCTTTCTAACAGTATTTCTTTCTCTTAATAATGGTATTATAAACTAAGATGTAGGTGTTAGACTTGCTCTTCCTATCAGAATGTTCATGGTCTGGGCTCTCTGGAAAGTGATAAAAGAAGAAGTTAGATTTAGATGAGGTGATGAGAGGGTGCTTAGGCCTGGACTAGCACCCTTGAAGAAATGGCCAGAGTTTGCTCATTGCGGAGTCAATAAGTCACGTGATCAATTAACAGCATGGGCAGTGTGGTGGATTTACTCACATTCAACTGAAGTGCTCAGTTAAACTGAGTCAGCGTAGTTCTGGGTATGCAGAGCCACCTGAGAACTTCTGCCAGTGGCATAAATGGAGACCTAAAGGGAGGACTCTCTGCTGTTGATTTTCCTGGAGAAGCTTCCTATGCTGCTTTTCCTGACAAGGAATTGGCTATTGTCATCATCAGAGGAACTTGGGTTTCCATCTTGAGTGTCACTTTCTGGCTCCAGGGAAGGTCCTTCAGCTGGCGACACAAGTCCTTCACCCAGTCAGTCGGCATAGGCTTTCCAGCTTCTACCACTGACCTTTGGCCCTTCCTGGTGCACATCCTCAATATGAACTAGAATGAGACACTGCCTTGGGCTCGAGGCCTTCAGCTGGACTTCTGTGGGACATTGCTGTGGAATCCAGGCCCTCAGCTGATTCTATGGCTCTGCAGCAGGAGGACAGATCTCTTGAACTTCTCTGCATTTGAATTATGGGGTGAATATTATAAAACAATCCTGTAAGTTATGTGTCATGTACTAAATCTATTTCCTTGTAAGCCCTGACTACAACAGTTAGCCATGTATAAGATAAGAAAAGCATCCTCATAAAAAACCAACGTGCCAGCACCTTCATCCTAGACTAATGGCCTCTAAAACTGTAAGAAGATTCTTGGTGTCTAAGCCATCTATGGTACTCATCATATAGTAGTTTGAGTGGCCTGATATAGAAATTGATATATATTTTTGAAAAAGAAAATGGAGCAATGAATTATTCTTTTTAGTTGAAAAAAGCTATCAGAAGTTGGTGATTTTATTCCTGTTCCTCTTCTCACTTCCTCTTTCAAAACTTTCATGGAAGAAAAGAAAATAGTTACAGTTTTAAATTCTTATTGTAATATAATTTTTGACCCAATGATTTTTGGGGTAGCATTTAGAGGTATATTATTTATAGTAATTGTTGTATTGATCAAAAATACTCTGTAAAATACCAGAAGTATTAAGAATTAAATAATAGTGATAGTACTGAAGAAGACATTCTTCTATCCTTTACATATTATCAGTTTATAAAACTTTGTTCAAAACATCAAAATTTAAAATCATCTTTAAATTCTTCCATACTTGATTAAGGATTAAGTACAAGAAAGTAGATTTCAACTTCTTTACAAAAACAGAACTGATCATTGTGGGCCTCTCTAAACAAATATTGAGCAGAAATCTCATCTGAAAAAAAAAATGCTGACACCCTTTCTACTTTCCATAGACTCTCTCAGTGAAGAACTTAGTGGAATGAATGTGAAAATGTATCTTAAGTCCTTTATTTTTACACAGTTACTGGATATTTCAATTGGAGTTGATCTAATTAAGTTCCATTACTATATTAGAGTATAACTTATTATGCACAGCCAAAGAAAAGAAACTGCACTGATTTAGGATCAACAGAAATTATCAAAAACGTAGAAACCATACCAAGAGTTCCTGCATTCCTATGATTACTAAAATTAGCATAAAATTTGTTTAAATAAAGATATCACACATACAGTATTTACACTAAACAGGATGACCCACCCTTGAATTCATCCAAGTACAACAATAATCCAGGACTTTAATTATCATTCTTTTTATGGTGCTTCCTTAGTACACATGTGTAGTACATAATGTTTACAATCCTTGCTGCAAGTTGGAATGCGGGTACGGATGTACCTGAGATTATCATGTTGAATGAAAGAAATCAGACATACAAGCTTAAATGTCACACTATTTCTCTTCTATAACTTAGCTAGAGGGGAAACAATGAGCAGAATAAAAGACAGATTATAGGAAGTGAGAAGACTGTTCTCAAATGAGAAGGGACTCAAGAAGCAAGGACAGAGAGAAAGAAGAGGTAAGGGATGAGCAAAAGGGACCCGCATGTGTTGACTATCAATCTCAAGCCCTGGTTGGAATCAGAGACAAATTGCAGGGTTATACTTGCTCTCCACGGATCTGGTTAGAATTTATCATCTATAGAAAACACGGTGATTTTTTTCTGACACTAAGTAATCAATAGTTAGTTTCCATTAATGACAAGCCACAGTTGGAATGATTTGCCAGGATGTAAACAAAAGTGGGTTTTCCCGCAGTTTCTCAGAGAAACATGGAATGAGCACGGAATGTATGAAACATGGAATAAGTATACAATGTTACTTACAAGAATGTTTGTCTTTTAGATACCGAATAAAGAGTAATATTTTCAGTGTAAGTATATCCAAAGTGATGCATACATGGAGCATAGCTATCTGAAATCAATTATTCACCCGTTATCTGAAATTCCATTTTAATTGGATGTCCTGTAGTCCCTAAACACTAAACCTACTATAATACCCACTATTTGCCATCTCAGTTTTTCAGTACTTTTCTTCCAAATGTCCTACAAAAGTCACGGCCTATTTAATTATTAAAAGAAGTTTTGCACCAGTTAATGGTTTTTACTATTCAGTGTAAATAACAATTTTTAACCTTAATTTTATATAAAAAGTTTTTGAATTTACAGATTATTCTCAACACTGCCTCATACAATTTTCTTTCCTTTTATTTTCTCATCTTTAATTGAATTCTTTACTGATACATTTTTATATACAAATCATGATTACAGTTGACATTGAGATTTATGACAGGACTTAATCTCACTTTTTCCCACTCCCCTATTCACCCTACCACCTCCCTACCCCTATATACATGCGTTTTGTTTCCTTTTTTTTAGCATCACATTTTTTCTTTACCCTCCTTCCTTAACCCTACCCTTTTCCTTTTGAATATTTTCTATTTCACAATATATGTTCCCACTTTTAAAAATGTAAAACACCTTTAATTTATTAAAATATTTCTCATGTTACACAGGCTTACTCCATTAATGTGTGTACCATCTCATTAAACCATGAGCTTTTGGGAAAATAGCTCTTTCATAATTGTATCTCTTTACTTAGATTGTACCACATTCCAGTTAACTGCACTAGTGGAAAACCCAGCTATAAGAAAATGGCAGTGAAGCACTGGTGCTTCCATCATTTTGCCATAGTAGACGGCAACTCTGAGTTCATCATTTAACAGTCTCATAACAGCATGTCAGGTCAAGACTGGAAATAAACTGAATAACAGATGCTGAAGCTAAACCTTCTCCAATTTATGGTTCCTTTGGGGAAATGTATATGCTATTTTTTTCTGGGTCATGGAAAGTAGCTGAAATCATTAAAATAGATGGCACTGTCATCTTAACAATTTCCACTAGAAAACCAGGAAAAGCTATTGGGACTGTTACCTTACTTTTTCACAAATAATAATACTTAACTATTTCGTTACCCTATCATTTGAATTTCAGAAATGAGGTGATTATGAAAATGGTTGTTCAAAATTTCCAATGGCTCATAGGTATCTAGGGCAAATTAGCTGTGTTAAAAATAATTTTCCATGCAATTATTTTTCTGCACTTATTCCATAAAAATTTAATTTGGCTTAGAGAAAACCTGAAGCCATGAAAACAAAAGTTATTTTGAATAATTCAACCTTTTTATCATAAAAACATCACATTTTGATATATTCAACATAATGTGACCTAAAGTTTTCAATGATTTATGGTAAATAAATAACCCCAAAGTGTAACTTATCATCCTATTTCACCAACTTCAATTTGCCCTGTTTGTGGACCAAACACCAAACGCACGCGCAGACACACACACACACACACACACACACACACACACACACACACACACACACACACACACACGCGCGCGCGCGCATATCCCCTAAGTATATCTAGGAGGTCTTACTTTGTTCATAATATGACAACTTGATAGAGCTGTCAATTAAAGTCCCAGACTGCTCTTCAGGGACAAGTCTTTTGTGTAAACTATCACAAGTAAGAAATTTTCCTGGAACATGAACCTAAAGAGGGGCGTGAACTAATTGTGACTCTTCAGTCAGACTCACTTCCCAAATCCTAAGCACTTTTTTGGCTCATGTTATGTTGAAGACGCGGTTCTAGGAGTTTTCCTTTATTTGTAGAGCTAGTCCAGATTTTCCATTAGAGTTTGTTTCTTTAACTGAACAGAAACACCTTCAACTGCTCAAAATTGCAGCTAATTCACATGTTACAAGTGCACTCAAAACTTAGGAGTTGAAAAGGAAGATGCAAGTAACTTGGAGATTCTACAAATTTGCTGACTCCATATGATAAAACAACAGAACTTCATTTTTTCTCAGTTCCAGAGGCTTCACCCCTGTGATCAAGGGTTTGACAGATTGGTTTCTTTAGAGGTCTGTGTTTTTGTTTGTAGATGATTATCTTCTTCCTATGATCTTCCTTTCACATCTATGTCTTTTTTTTCTTTAAAATAATCTACTTTCATGACAACATATTGTATCTATCACTTTACTAAAGACCCAAGCCATATTCTGAGATACTGGGATTTAGGGCTTTAAAATACTATATTTTGTCAAAAACAATTTAGGGATTAAAAAATTAATGCTGCTGGATTGAAGGTATGAATGCATTTTTTTCCTGGATGACCAAACTATTGCAAGAAAAAGGAGGGAGAGAGAGACAGATACAGACAGAGACAGAGAAACAGAGAGACAGAAGTGCTTTTTTTTTAAATAATAGTTTTTAAAAAGTGAATGTGGAGGGTGTGATTAAAAAAATAAGCTACATGGTACACAGAGGCAGGGTGTGAAAATACAAACTAAATTGTACATAGAGGCCAGGTATGGTAGCATCACCTGTAATCCATACACTCTGGGTGGCCAAGAAAGGAAGACTGCAAATTTGAGTTTACCCTGGATAACTTAATGACTTAGGGATACCCTATCTCAAGACAAAAAGTAAAATGAGGTAGAGTCAGTGCCATGGCCTTGAGAAACATTCCCAAGACCTTCTCTCTCCCCTCAAATTATAGAGAAATACTGTATTATCTGTAATTTTTGATGAATTTAATAATTTACTATTTATTGTAAAAACTTCAGAAAACTGTGATTTATAATATTTTCTGATTGATTTGTATAAATAAATGTGGTGCCTATACTTATAATATAAAATAGCTATAATACTCCTTTGTTGGGAATAGGCACTTTGAGTTGTCTCTGAAAACTAAAAAACTGAAATGTTACATTAATGCTCAGAGAGATGATAGCTCTGCTGGATTTTTCTTCAATTATTTTGAAATATTTTCCAGTGTAACCTCCAGTGTACGCAATCCTTTTACCTCATGTCTGATGGCATTAAACAGTATTCACTTTACCCATGTGACAGACTGTTTTTCTTTACTAATTTATTTTCTTAAAAATATCATCTATTATCTAATAAAACGGCTTCACAAAACCCTAATATATCATAATGTATCTGTAGGTCAAAACCTTCTATACCATAGTAATTACAAACCTTGAATAATTATATATTTATATATATTTGTACAGTAGAAACAATTTTTTCATTTTCAGGATATTCACTTGAATTATATGGCAAGCACTAATGATGAAAGGTACATATTTAAAAAATAATACTCATGTGAAAAATTCAATAGAAGAGCCAAGGCAATATTCTACTTTTCAAAACTTCTGTTTGTAAATTCTATAATCAGCTCATTATGAGAACTGTCTATCAGAACTTGCTGTAGTCATGGAAACGTTTTATAGGAATGTTCTAAAATCTTTACTGCCCAAATGACAGCCACTAGATTATACATAATTGGTAAATGAAATATGAGTATGCAGACTCAAAACTTGAACTGTGAGTCTTACAGTTAGATGTTCCTCCTTTTAACAATCAAGTTCTGTTCCTGCAACTAAGCTACTAAATGAAGAACAGTATATAGTACATTCATTGAATGTTTAGGACACTGAAATAATCACAGGGAACTCCAACTTGATGACTGTGTTTTGTTTTACTCTTACATGTAATACGTCTAACAAAATATAAAACTACAGTACTATACTACACAAGAGAATCAGCAAATGTAACAGTACTATACCTCAGGGCAAGGCACCATAAGGCTACACTGCCATTCAAGTTATTGCATCTTAAGTCTGAGCACAGGGTGGTACTGGTTGCTGCTGGGCATGAATCTCCATGCCCAGTATTGTATGTGGTTACCAAGGATCAAACCCAGATCCTTGCGCTTGCAAGACAGGTGCCGGAACCACTGAGCTAAATCCCTTGCCTGTCAGAACAACTTTCTTGGGAGTGCATCCAGACATTACATGAGAAGGCCACTAAGTAAGGACTAATATTCATTTTAGTTAGTTAAAATGGCCACACAAAGTCAACACATGAGATAGCATGGTTCCAGGGCTGTTTCCAGAAGTACAACCTTTTATTTTCTCCATGTCTGAGCACAGGTTTACGAAAGCAGTATATCCTTTTTCTTTACTTTCATAAATACACATTTTGAAAAAGGAAAAAATGTATTTAAAATGGAAATTTCCATGGGAGGTGCGTGTTGTGTTGGTTTTCAGGCAAAAAATACCACTGGTCTTGAAATATACTCAATATATAATGAGCACAGGGCCAACTCCAGTGAATAAGGAGGGTGAGGACATGGTTTAATGTTTGTTGGAGCCCAGACAACATATCTTCTGAAGACTCACATGAGACAAGACCTTTAAAACTGCTTCAGGAAGTGGCAAGAACATGGGATCAGTATTCTACCTGATGGAGAATGCTTTGTGGGGGATTCATGGCAATGTGTCATTTACTGTAATTTTTTTTTAGATTCATATATCACTATATATTTCAATCATACCTTACAAAGTATATTCTTTTAACATCTCCTTGCAGTGGCCCAAGCCACTCATTTGACTGTGTTCCTGTTAAGAACCACACAATTCTCTCGAAGTACACCCAAAATCTATTAAATGTCTTCTGAAAATATAAATAAGGTCACACTTTTTCAACATCTGTCCTTTAGAGAAAGGTGACACGTTTGCAAATAAGCACAGAGGACAAAGAAAACCTTAATTATAGATGAATATGAATGGTTTTTTGCCTCGAGTAGATCACATCTTTGTCAAGAAGCATTTGAAGCACATCAAAGAACAGTAATTAATGTTGATGGGAAACTCAACAAAATCAATTCCTTTCCTGTAGTTAATCTCCTAGAAGACTTCAGCTTTAGCTCACTATTGATGGGTAGGCAGTTTGAATTTGGGAAAATTATACTGTGATTATTTGTGCTGTTTAAACTAGAAATGCTTCTCTTGAGTTTGGCTATACAATCATCATTCTACCCTCAGCGAAGTGTTTTGATCTTGAAGGATCATCACAGTCCAGAGAGACTGCAGTTAGATAAAGGCTGCATATGATACAGAACTTTACAAATCGTTGCCGTTTAGAATCTTTGCAATTACAGCAGCAAGAGAAAAATAATACTCAGATCACAAAGTAGTTAGGTGTGTCTAATTTTACCACAGTAGGCATACAAAGAACACTTGATTTATTTGAATGTGATTTTCATAGACCTTTCCTACTTTCAATTTTTTTAAAGCTAACCTTAATTTTTACAATCACTTCATTCTCCATATTAGTCCATGGCTCTAATTATGTATACAGTCCCTGGCCTGAGCAATCAGCAGCTTCCCCTTCTTCCTACAGGGGAACAGGAACATAGCTAAAGTCAACAAGTCCAATGTGTCTTCCCTGTACTTATCCAGGTCCTGAATACAGACTGGCTTGAAAAAATCACACCAACTTCCCTGACATTCTTTTCTTTTTTGTGTGCATTTAATTTTATGTTAAAGTAATTTTATTGGTACACTTTGGCATACACAACGATCACAATTATCATAGGGAGTTTGTAACTGTATGTAATATATCTTGATTCTTTTTCTCTCAATCCTCTCCCTTCTCTTCAACCTTTCCTCTCCTCATTTACAAACACTTTGTTTTTGCATTTCATTCCATGCTTAAAATAAATAACCACCAACTTTTCATTTTTTTATGTAACAGAATTTGAGTTTTGTTTTTGTCTTAAAGAATCACTTGGAAAAATATGAAACTGGATTATGGATCTATCAGCCAAGTATTAAGAGGGATTTCCAGTGCAGACCCTGTGGGAAGAGCAAAAGTCACAGCTCGAAGTTATCAGTATCTAGAAAGCAAAGGCTGTTCCAATATCCAAAGTCCAAAACAATGGCGGACAGACACAAATTGGATCTAAAGTCCAAATCTACACACAGTCCTGGAGAAAGTCATAATCAGACATGTCACTGTGCAGTGTTGACTGTGCCTTCGTAGTCTGGGAATAGTCATTAGTGGGTAAATGTTCTGAGTACAACAGGCTATAGTCTGTCATGTGGAACATAAAAGATCTAGTATCTGTGTGAGTGATTTTGATGGGAATTGTATCCAAAGAAGTGTCAGTATAAACTTCCCGGGAAATCTGGCAAATCAGTATTTCATGTGAAGTAGAAGGAGGAGTTTGCTTAACTGGGAAACTTTGTTGCCTTACTTTGCAGATTAGTTCTTGCTAATGCTTGTCAACACTCACATGCAAGGTTTTTCTGCTTCAATTTTGTTTCCTTCTAATTGAATTTGTATAAAATGGTATTCATGAAGGTTTCCTTAACAGAATGTGACATTTTGTGTAGAACTACGATGGTATAGCCAAGAGTCCTATATATTATTCTTTAATCCTTTATGACTGCTGCTTGAGTCATAATTAAAAGTTAGCTAATAAAATGACATATAAATTGGTCAAATGATTACCCATTATGCTTAGGCTCCAAGAGAAATATATTTTTGGTTTATAATATGTAGGTCATTAAAAAAATAGGAAAGTATGAAAGAAGCTTTTGACTGAAGCTCATTTATATTTTATGGAATAAATGCCTTAGCACTTATATTTAACTTAGCCTTTAATTAAGTCATGCATACAGTTTTATGTAACTCTTAATAAATCAAAGTTTTTCTATAAAATCTTGCTATGATGTAACAACTTTCCTAAAGTCCATGGTACTGATTCTAAAACTTGCTGGACTACTTTTCCAGAGATGACTCTGTCTTGAATGAGCACACCTTCAAATGAGCTAATTTTATACTGAAGTTTGACTCTCCCCTATGGGGCAATCATCTCTATTTAATTGCTTAATTCCAAGGAACCTATACTCTGCTACTTATTGTCTAGGGCATTAGGAAAAAGAAAGAAGGTGAGAAAAGAATTAGACAGCTGGTATTGGGTACAACTGAATTCAGGAGTTTAGCCAGTGCCACCATTTTGTTTATTGTCCTCATTCCCCAAATCTCTGCTCACCTCTCTTCATGTGGGCAATAAAGTGATGACAAGTTAAAAGCTATGGAATATTTTATATTATATAAATGATTGGAAAATGACTAAAATAATCTTAACACTAGGATTGTGGCTGCTGAAGACTTTTTTTTGTTTTTTTTGTTTTTTTTGTTTTTTTTTTGAGACAGGGTCTCGCTTTGTAGTTCAGGCTGGCTCTGAGCTCACCATGTAGCCCAGGCCAGCCTCCAATTCAGAGCAATCCTCCTGCCTCTCCCTCCCCAGTGCTGGTATTACAGGCATGAGCCACCACGTCTGCCACTGTGGCATGCTGTTACTGGGGATCAAACTTAGGACCTTCAGCTTTCAAGGCAGATGCCAAAACCACTGGGCTAAACCTCAGCCCCTTTAGACTTTTTGTAGTGTACCATCAAAATCGGCATCTAAAGAACGCAAATGTGGTGTTACATGACAGGAGAGGTTAGAATGCCTACGTGTCTATTACGGAAAACTATCATGATCTCAGTAATAGTAATGACCACAAAATAATTCTAGTTACTATGACAAATATTCTACTACATTTCAGTCAAACATATAACCTTAGTTTCTGTTTACTCCTGGCTAGTAGGCAGGATTCATTCATTTGATAATTCAAAGCCCAAACTTCTTCCATTTTATGACTCTGCTCTCTCCAGTAAACTGGAAATCTTTATATCCTGCAGTCATATGAGAAACAAAGGGAAATAGGAATGGTGCATATTCCATTTTGGTAATGAACATTTTGTTCAATTCCAGAAGTGAAACACATCACAAAACTCACATTCCTTTGGCATGAGCCAATCACACGATTCTAGGAAGATTTAGTGAAGAAGGGGAAATGGTGTTCTAGCTACTAGAAAATTCCTTGTTATAGCAGAGCCCTATGAGTGGAATAAATAAGAATGTGTGACAGCCATTGATAACTACCACCACATGTTTTCAGATATTACCTATGCTGACTTCTAAGCTTCAAAGGGCCATGTAGCTTACTGTCACAAAACCGAGAGCACTATCAGCAATTCAGGTAGCCAGTTATTTTTTGTTTAGTAAAGTCAAAATAAAAGAAATTTGTAAAATTTGAGAATCCAAATGCTCTTGAGCATTTAAAAGGTTTTAATTTATCTTTCCCTTATTTTCATCATTTTTACTCTGTTATTAGAATATGTTATTTTTATTTTTTAGAAATATTTAGATATACTAGAAATATTTAGAAATATTTTAGATATATTTTAGAAATATTTGTTATGTTTTCTTGCAACTGTCTGGAAATACAACCTTAGGCTAAGAGAGAGTGATGGTAATACAGACTTTTTGGAAATTTTCACTGATTTTTTTTTTTTCCAATTTCAAAGGAGGATACAAAAGCAACTGAGCATGATAGAGATTGTGTAAAGAGAATATGCAAAATAAAAATGGACCATTTCATCCATGTTAAAATAATGTCACACAAAGAATAAATATTTTTGATGAAGTTAGAAGTCAATTAAAGGGAAAAAATCTTTTGATCTAAGCATACAGTCTTGAGTCATCAGGAAGACGGAGAAAGAGTGTGCAAGCTCTGCTCACGCCAGTGACACACCAGGCGTTCTGATTCAGCACCACTCAGATTGGAGCCCTTCGGGAAGCTGCAGGCCCTATCCACTTGCTTCTTTAGATGGCACATTTTCTTTTGCACATAATTTTGAGCCTGATAAGTAGAATCACTTAGTATTAGAACAAGAAGAAAACACCGGTTAGACATACATGTTTGTTATTGGGACAGTCATCATGTGAGTGTTAATATGATTACTATGTAGAGGCAGCTCTGTGGATTCCTTCCAGAGTCGGCTCACCAGGCAAAAATCATATATATTTTTTTTGCTTTGTCCATGAGCCAGCTCAGCTAAACTGATGCAAACACATCAAGACAAGATGTTTGAGAAAATAAAGTCACTAAAAATTCCAAGTGTTTTTATCACACTGAAATGGCACATAGGTGAGTAAGTATATCTAATCTGACTGGAACATTGCACAATTATGGGTATTTAAATATCACATGGTACCACATTATTATGTACATTTTTATTTTTATGTGTCAGCTAAAAATAAACAAAATTTGAAATGTTTTAAGGTGTTAATCTCAAAAGAATTGCTAATAGTTAGCATATATAATGAAAATTTCTATCCTGTCTAGATTATGATAATTAATTACTTTATAATTACTTCATTTTGTTTGTCTAACACAGCAGTGCACCATTACCATTTTCATAAAGCATGAGGCTAAAGGCTACAACAGTATCCTACTGATGGAAAATACAAAGCCAGGTGGTAATTACCACAATGCAGTGTTCAATGTTACAACACAGGCAAATCCAATAACAACTCATCAGCAGATGTTGTATTATGCTAATTCTTTCAATTTGGAGTAAAAAATGAGTCTGAACTTTCCAAAACAGTTCAGACAAAGGATATGTAAAGACACGCACAGAATTGTGATCTTTTATATACAGTAACAACTTTCTGACAATATCCTCACCAAAGCCAATTTTATTTTGGTCAATAATTCAGAGCAAGTTATCATTGATTTCCCTCACATTTATTTATAAAAAGCTCATATTTTCTGGGTTCTTATAATCAATTTTATGAGGAATTTTTCATACTTTCTCTTCTCAACTGAGGAGAGAATATTTCCTTCCCATATCTTACTAATGATTCAATTGATTTGAATTCTACTGACTGAACTCTGTCACTTAACTATCTATTCATGGAAATATTTCCACCAAATCACAATAACAAAATAATGTAATAGTGTATATAAGGTACTGTGCAGTGGCTTTGGGAAAGATATATAATTTCGTCCTCAAACAATTTGGAATTAGTTCTTGTCACACATAAGCTTCTCATACTAGCACTGAGTAACAGTATAAGACCATGATGCTTGAGAGAAGTGAATAATAAATGCTGTGCAGATAACACACCATGTATAACTCTTGAAAGTAGTGTACATGTCTAACAACAGATGAATGAATAAACAAAATATCACATTACAAACATTAACATACTATTCTGCCATAAAGACTAAGAAAGGTGACTCCTTCTTAGAAAATCAATTTACTTTCAGACAATAATATTCAGCGAAACAAATCAGACCCACAGCTTAGATAACACATGATTTATTTTATATGAAAAACTCAAATTATAAATAAAGAGAAAAACAAAAAAATGAAGGTGTACCACGTACCTGCACCAACACCACACCTGGAATGCAAAGATTAGGTACAAACATGGACTAAAAAAAATAAAAATTAAATCATGACAGTGAATAATAATAAACCTGAAGGCTTCTGCAAAATGCTATGAATGTAAATCTTTGGAGAATGAAGAAAAACTAAACAGTAGAATCAGTTGGAGAATGCCAAAGAAAAAAGAACAATGCACAGGAACACAGAAAAGGGGACCTAGTATAACACGCTGAAAAAAGAATTAGTAGAATAGTATGACTAGAGAGAGAAAAGTTCAAAATGGAGAAAGAAAAGGGTTTGAGGGGCTAAAAAAATCTCTCATGTGATCCTGACCAGCAGAATAAATGATCTGTACATTAAAACCTTCATGAGGAGAAAATATCTGCTTTGCAGATAAAATCCTGAAGTTTCTAGTTGAAAGAATATTAGGTAAAATTGCAAAGAAAACCAAAGTATTGATTAATGATGAAAAGACAAGAAGTTTGACATGATCAAAAAGTAAAATATCATATGAGGAAAAGGAGAACACAAAACAGTCATTGGGACTAAGAGAGAGATGAGTCTTGGGAGGTATGATAACTGCAGTCATAACCTGTGGGTTGCTCTTTTTAAAAACCACATTATAAAGCTTAGATCTTACTCTGGAACCCAGAAATCTCAGAGAGTGAAGAACAAATTTAGAACCCTACACAAGTGGCTGTAGAGGTGACCTACACACACAGGGAGTGCTCACAAGCAAAAAAAATGATTAGAGAAGCGAAGTGATTCAAATGGCAAGTGGCAACGAAGCAGACTCTCGTGTCATGGGAATGCAATGAATTCATGGATAAGCATTAGCCAATAGAGAAAGCTCGCAGGGTTTCTGGACAAACAAATGATGCTGGGACTATCTTGGCCTTCAGATGTCCTGTGAGTAACTAGAAACTCTAACTAGAAGCCCTCTCCGCTTTCTCTTTGCATCTTCTCTCCAGCTACCTTAAGTGTTCAACTCTGTATGCAGACAAGTTAACCTTTTAGGAGTGCCTGTCTAAAAACTAGGAACACAACATAGATGAATCCTAAATTTACCCCATGCCTCTCATTGCCTTCAATATTGAACGGAGACACAAAGGAGGATTATTTTCAAGATTTGAGGAAGAAGAATCTTGCAGGCCACTCACCCCACAAAGGGACTGCTCCCTCGGGACTGAACACAGGGCATTTTCACTGAGCCACAGGTACATCCTTTTTCATATTTAATTTCGAGATACCCCCTTTAAGCAGATGCAATTACTTCTCAGTGAAAGCCAAGACTGCTTGTCCTATGGAGGAATGATCCTCTCTTTTGAATGACTGAACTGTTAACTTTCTCGTGCTAAACCTCACAGAGCCACATCTGAAGCACTTTGCTCCAGACAGGCCTGCCCAAGACAGTTTGACAAGGCCCCTTACTTTCAACTTTTGCTCCTTCCTTGTATAAAGATTTTGTCAGTGTAAGTTGGTGGGGGGGGGGCTGATTTCTTTTTTTAAAGGTCACTATAAACTCCAGATCCTAGCCATTATTTTTTATTAGAAAATCTGATAACAATTCTTTTCCATATTGTCAGTTGTTTTTTCACTCTGCTGGTGGCTTCGCTTGCTGTGCAGAAGTTTTAAAATAAGATATCTCCGTTGTTGATTCCTTCTGCTAGTACCCTGTGCTAAAGAGGTTTTATTCAGAAAGTCTTTACCTATGGCAATCAACCCCCCTAAATTTAAACACAATTCAAAAATGAGCATCTGAAATGACAAGCACTTTTCAGATGAAGAAATAAATGCAGCTAAAAAACACACAAAGTAATGTTAAATATTGCTGGTCATTCGAGAGACGCAGATTAAAACAACACTGAGATTCCATCTCCCTCCACAGAGAATGGCTGCTATCTTGAAGTCAACCAACAACAATGGTGGTGGGGTTGGGAGAAGAAAGGAACCCTTCTCCACTGTTGGTGGGAGTGCAGATTGTGACAACCACTGTGAAGATTAGTGTAGAGGTTCCTCAAAAATTTAGGATTAGAGGTCCCATTTGACTCTGCTATTTCCCTGCTAAGTATATACACAAAAAATTAAAAGATTCATCTCACAGCAGCATAGGTGCACCCATGTTTATAGCAGCTAAATCTTGGACATAGACCAAATGCCCATCAATAAGAGACTAGAGAAAGAAGATTTATTTTAAAAATGGAAAATTACTTTGCAATGAAGAATGATAAATTTGAGTCATTTATACTCAAATGGACATACACTGAGGACATACTTGTAGGTGAAATAAACAGGATACAGGTATAAATACCTTATCATTTCTCTGGTACGAGAAACTGAAGGTATAAATGAGTTCTAATATGTGTGATAGATATTGTGAAACAGGAAGAAGATGTTCAAACAGAAAAGTGGGTAGGGGCTAAGAAAGAGGAAAGAAAAACTTTTAAAGTTAAAAAGAGGAAACAAAGTTTGTGTATATAGTGCACAGGAAGTTGTACGGAGGGCAGGGGAATAGGAAAGAAATGAGAATCAAAATCTAATGTTTTCAGTCATCCAGAGTGAAGGCCCCTGGCCTAAGAAACCAGTAAGAATGCTTTGAGGATACTCTAGGTTCTAACATTTTCCCACCTCCTGAGAAGAAGGCGGTACTAACTTAAATGCTATCGAAATGAGTGTGAAAAGGGTGAAATCTGCCATTCCATCCACACATATGTTAAATACAGCCCTTTGTGATGTTGGACAAAGAAAAGGACCCAGCTGCCACAGTCCTTCAGGCAAGCTAAGGCCGATCTGTGAGCTATTTCCAGAAACAAAAAGGCCCAGCAAGCTGCACAAGGGCAGGTGCTGAAGTGACGTCAAACCCTCCTCCGGCTCACCCTTCAGCGCGTACCAACTTGACTACCCTAGGAGAGGGCACTGCGGGAACCCCAATCACAGGTCAGCGCAGCAGAGAACGCCTCCCTGAGCAGTCGCAATGTCTGTGGGAAAGGAAGCTTCCCTGGCTGCTTCACAATTGCCTGCTATGCCTTCTCATGGAAGAGAGACAGGTGGACAGAGAAAGGGAACACAGGCTGCTTCGTGAGTGAACTTTAACAGAAGCTCTAGATTTTCTTTAAAAATTACATACAAAAGTTACTTCTCTGCAAAAAGAAAATGCCTGTCAAATGTTTTTACTTTCAATTTTCAATGTAAAAGACTCAAAACTAGACTTATGTGTGTGTGAAAGAAACATATTTTTGACTCAAGAAATTTGAAATAAATCTGTCCTGTAGTCAGTTGAGATTAATATCCAGATTTTGCATAATTTCATCTCATTATTACTTTTCTTAGAGGACAGAAATGCAAGCTAAAGAAAGAAAAATTGTCACAGAGGAAGAAAAAGCATAGAAAGAAAAGGAAAATTCTGGGAAACAATACTGAGAAAATGATTTTCCCTCTTTATCTCTTCCATAAATGGTCAATTAGGACATTTCTTTTAAATTTACTCTTTCAATTAGGTGGATCCTCTAGCGCAAATCAAATTCTGTTTTGGAGAGTAGGAGCAATATATCCAAATTAAGAGGTTCAATGGTTCTTTAGCCAGATACAATGGTGCATTCCTGTGGTCTCAGCACTGTGGAAGGTTGACTCAATACTGCATGCTGAAGTCCTTCCTGGGGAACTGAGCCAGACCTCATCTCAAGATAAAAATTCAAGAAATAAAATGGGCTGTGCATATAGCTCAGAGGCAGAGCACCCCTGGGTTATTTCCTTGATACCACACAAATGAACACAAAAGGTCCAGCTCTTTTCTTGCTGTCTTGAAAGAAACATTTTAAAAACCACTCTACATTGTTTAGTCTAATCCTAAAGATTAAAAAATATGTCCATGAAAAGATTTTACTCTTCACTTTAGTTGCCCCTAATTTTCCTTGGGACCCAGATATACCAGGTTCCTCTTCTTCTCATTCTTCAAGTTGTTTCTTTTTGACTTTTATTGGTCAATATTCACAGAACATAGTGACCACATTCGCTGCAAGGGGTTAGTGCACGTACTCAACACATTTAACTTATTTCTTTTCTCCCTTCCTCCACCCCCTTTTTATTTTTCTAGCATCAGATTTATTTATAAGATCATATAAAGTTAATTGTTATATATCTGCAGATATGTAAACTTGCATGTCTGAGTTATTTCATAATATTATGGTCTCAAGGTACGTCCATTTCTACAAATGACCCAAGTTTATCCTTCTTTACGGCAGAGTACTACTCTATGTGTATGCTGTTTCCAAGATTTAACTAATATGAATTGTACTGCTATAAACACAGGTATGAACACTCATCTGGAAAGGCATCTTCTAGTTATCTTCTCAGTCAAATGGAATTTCAACTTCTTCTGTAGGAATCTCCATATTGATTTCTACAGTAATTGCTTTAATTTACCATCTTTCTTTATAAAATACACCCACGTCATGCTCTTCTCTTATATGTATTAATTTAATTTCCTCTCTAAAAGGGAAGTAAATTCTCTGTGTACATTTTGATCCAGGTCTAGAAGGCACTGCATAAACATGCACCAACTGATTTCTTTAGCCCTTTGCCTGTTTTTTGATGTCTTCACAACATACAGGCTGCCTGGCACTGTCACCATGAAAAGAAAATGTGTTAGATGGCTCAAAGTTACTAGAAGCTTGTTCTTTATTAAACTTAAAACTACCTTTTTCTTCATGGAAATTATTGCTTTTCTCTAAGGGAAATTAATCTGTAGAATTACTATTTCAACTAGTTAATACCCCCACTTAAAATGTGTTGTAATATCTACCCAGTTTTTAATTACTATTAAAACTAGTTAATACCCCAAGTTAAAGTACATATTGTAATATCTACTCAGTGTTTTGTGCAGTCTATTTCTTCACTCAAAAAGCTCTAAAAAGAGCCCAAGTGTAATTATTAGAATCATGAGTTAAATGAATGTCTTCTCTATTGTTATATTCACTAATGGCAAAGTCACTCCTTGTTCAGTTATACTGCATGTAGATGGCAATTAGTAAATTAGCTTCACAGACACTCATTACACCTCCTCTTCAGCCTATATTCAGCCTACATCTCAAGATGCTTTTCTTCATGAGGCTTTGTGTAACTCTCTTATCTGAATTCCTATGTGTAGAAGACTTGAGATTTTATTTATATAATTTTATTGTTTCATTACCAAACATGATACGAGCTCTTTCAAAAAAATAGATGATGTGCTTATGGTATCTCCTCCCCTTTCCTTCGTGGAGCTACTGTTTACATAACACACACCGGATACAGCCAAGTACTGAGTACGGAGAGGGTGAATTTGTACTCACTCCCTAAGCAAAGTCACAGTCAGGTGGAGGTGATGGACGTGGGACCCAAAGAGTTCAATAAGAAGTAATAAGTCCCATGGATTAAGGGCAGTAAGGACATAAAAATTAGTAATTAATTGTGTCCAGTGTGGCTATAGTGATAGATATTTAATCTAGTTCTAGGTCCTAAAAAATACAAGTTTATGGGCCAGAGATTTAGCTCAGTGGTTCTGGCACCTGCCTTGCAAGTGCAAGGGCTCGGGTTCAATTTCACATATAACAATGCTGGGTGTAGAGACTCATGCCCACCAGCACGTAGCACAGTATCGGGCATGGTGGCTCATGCCTATCCCAGCACTTGGGAGGCAGAGGCAGGAGGATTGCTGTGAGTTCAAGGCTGAGCTCAGGGCCAGCCTGAACTACAAAAGCAAGACACTGTCTCAAAAAAAAAAAACAAAACAAAAAAAGAGTTTATTAGGATACAAATTACGCAAGAGTTATGCAGAGAAAATTCCTGGCAAAAGAAACATCAGATTATCATGAAGAATGTTTCTCCCAACATAAAGCTATACAAATATTATTTACTATTCAATAATAATTTACATTTGACTAATGAAGATTGTTTGTAATGACAGAGAACATCTGGATTCATAATTGCCTGAAGATTATAAGTAGAAATAAAGTTCTTTTACTTTCCACTGAATATACTAACTATAATATGTCTGAGATGATTCCATTATTATAAAGAGAAAAATGCTAAGTACTCAGTGTAATCTACATGGGTGGTGTAAACCTACAGAATGTCTTATGCCTCCAGTACCCCCTGCTGCTTGACTCCAGTCATGATAAGCACTGTTTAAAGGGCTATGTTTAGTTTACCAAGACATGGGCCGAAATAACAATTTTCATCTCTTATATGATTTCTCTTAACAAAAATGAAGACCAATTTCCAAGTGGGAAGGAGAGCACTAACATCATACAATTTGCCATGAATATCTGCCTTTTGCCCTAAGTTCGAATCACCTTAATATTTGCCCTTCAATTTTGCCATGTGTATCTAATACATCAAATTAAACAAACATTTAAGAATTAGATTTCAAGGGACCAGGGATTTAGCTCAGTGGTTCTGGCACCTGTCTTTCAAGTGCAAGGGCCTGGGTTCAATTCCCCCAGTAACAACATACAATACTGGGCATGGAGACTCACATCCAGCAGCAATCGTAGCAGATACCACAGTGCCGGGCATGATGGTTCATGCCTGTAATCCTAGCTCTTGGGAGGCAGAGGCAGGAGGATTGCTGTGATGTGAGTTGGAGACTGAGCTCAGTGCTAGCCTGAACTACAGAGTGAGACTGTGTCTCAAAAAAAAAAAAAGAAAAAGAAATAGATTTCAAGTAATTTCCCTCCTCAGAGATTTCACGGATGCTTACTGTTTTATATTTATAGCAGGTCAGAAATCAGGGATACGAGCTTGAAATGACTCGGGCATTGGACAGCTATTGCAGACTTTTCTATTTAAAAAAAAAGAGGCAAGAAACAAAGAAGTGGCTGCTTATCACTCTGTGATCTAA
>PVIR01016410.1:24586-36972 GCA_004026965.1 Petromus typicus | reverse complement strand
GCAATGGCCGGGTCAAATGGGACCATCAATCCTAGCTTTTTGAGGATTCTCCAAACTGATCTCCACAGGGGTTGTACGAGTCTACAGTCCCACCAACAGTGGAGAAGGGTTCCTTCTTCTCCGCAGCCTCGCCAACATTTGCCGTTGGCTGATTCTGAAATGGCAGCCATTCTATGTGGAGTGAGATGAAATCTCAATAATAGAGCTTTTTTAAAAAAAATATCACACTTGATTGGAGTTCAAGAATATAGATTTTAGAAGACTGAAAATACTACAAGAAGGAAAAGTGATATTTTATAATGGAATAGAATCAGAGTATTTTACATCAAATATCTGGAGGATTTAAGAACCAGAAATCATCCTGTGGTACAAGTGGGAGCATAAAGACTAAAAACTTTGCTGGAAATACAGAGAACCTTCCTACACAGAAACTATGCATGGCCAGGGATCCGTTATGGCCAGTCCAAACACAGACTTGCATGCATGACCCATAGACAGATAAAACAACCTCATTTCAGCGATTAGCAACACTGATAAGTCAACCATATAAATACCAACCAGCAAAACCAAATATATGAATTGAGGCATAGTCAGGTGAAATTTTACTATGTACCTATTTAAAAGAATGAATTAGATCTATTGATATTAAAATGGAAGACATGGCCAGGGATCTGTGATGGCCAGTCCAAAAATATCTAACAGTGCACCTTATTTTAAGTTACTGAAGATGCCTATTTGGTTATTTTCATGTATAACATTTTCAGATCCTAAAATATAAGATAATTCCTGTCTCTAGTCCTAAATTTGGAAGATATTTCTTTGTTCCAAAAAAAAGGTAGATGTTTAAAAAAGAAGCAAGGCATTACTTTCCATGAAACAAAAATCCTAACCCTAAGATACATGCTTTAATGATGTTTCAAAGCCATTTCATTCAAAAGAAAGCACATCTTGTATATTTCAAGCCAAAACCTAAGGTGACACATTGGAAAATTTCATCCAATTATAACTTGTGCACATCACATAGTAAAATTTCCTGCATATATAAATATCACATAATATAGAAATCAAAGATTCAAAACATGCTTTATTTTAAAAATTAGTCTATTGGTACATTTTATATATACAGTATGATCTCACTCAACATTGAGAATTTGCACCTCTACATGATACACTTTCATTCTCTTTTCTCCCATTTCCCTGCCCTCCCTTCAACACTCCACCCCCTATATACATAAGCTATGTTTCTTTTTTTTTTTTATTTTTACCATCACATTTTTCTTTCCCTTCCTTACTTACCCTTATGCCCCCCTTTCCTTTTCCCTTTGAGCATTTTCTTCCTATTTCATAATATCTATCATACATCCTGGACCTCACTGACACCTTCAGTTTCTCAGACTAAAAATAGTGATATGGTATTTACACATCTGTGTCCTATTTATTTCACTTCTGAGTATGTACTCCAGGTGTGTCCATTTGAATATAAATGTTTCTAATTAAATTGTGCTTTTTTAATATAAACTTTAATGAAGCAAATGCTATTTATGTCCTGATATAAAATTTTCAGGAATTAAGTAAAGCAGGAAATAAGCACTTACCATAAGCATAATCCAAAAACAATCAACCAAGGTCATTTGGGTCTAATAAAGAATCTCCTCCCTTCCTTCATTATATAAGAGGAGACAGGTTGCCATGTGGTCTCCCCATTCTGCTCCCACTTTCCATTTCCAGAGAGAGGATTTGAAGAGCCCTACAAAAACACAAACAATGAAAATAAAAGAAATGAAGAAAACAAACAACAGGAGCCAAAAGAGCAGGAAAGGATGACATTAGCCAGAGAGTTTGTATGACAGAAATGTAGGCCATTAGGTTCTACACCATTATTCAAAGTATAAACTTTCATTTTTATTGTTCCTAGCACCAAATGCAAAAATAAAGGTATGATTTTAACACATGTTATATGTAAAGCTGACCATTGCTCTGAAAAAGCAAAACTTTCCCTTGCTCTGTTAAAAGTACCTTTCACATTAACTATCATTATAGGACACAGGGACAGGAAGCTAGGGAACATAAACAGGTACAGAAAGGTGAAGAAGGTGTGGATAGAGAGGATGACACTGAATCAGAAAGATCTCACATTCATCCCATCTGGAGACACACAGAGAACTATTGGTTGACCTCAGCAAGACAACGCCTCTTAATTTATGTGTTTGGAAGCTTTTTTTTTTTTTTTTGAAGCAATTTAGCAAATAATCATCATTTTCCTTCTGCAAAGCTCAGATGTTGCTTTTTGCTAACATTAGCTGCTTGGAAATGTTGTCAGCGGCCACTTGGCATCACTTTGATACAAATATCAATGAAATTAAATGTTTTAGCATTTTACAGAAAAGTAAGAGATTTCCTGCTCCCTCCTTCACTAAGCTAGTGAAAAGCAGAACAGAAAGTAACAAACTAATGTACAGTCTCTTTCACATTTAACAGAAATGAAAGCAATCATTTATTTTCCCTTTAGAATCTCTCTTCCCCTTCAGTTTTCTCTCTCTCTCTCTCTCTCTCTCTCTCTCTCTCTTTGTCTCTCTCTCTCCACACACAGATGCACAGACACAGACACACACACCCTGTCCTAACAGCATGAAATAATGGAGAAATTCAGACAGAGGCTCTTTTGAACATTTTTAAATTAATTATCCAAAATATGAGACAATCACTTTTATTTTCCCAATTCATCATGAAAATTGATACGATACTCTAAGTTTTTCTCTGTGAAGTTTTTCTCTATGAAGTCAGGACAAATGTAAGAACCCTCTCCCAACCGCAGTGCTGACCAGGCACGAGGGGCTGACTGGGTCCTTGCTGAACTGAATCTACACCTTTCTTCTTCACTCCATGTGGTACAAAGGTGAAGTGACAGAAGAAGCATAAGAAGCAGACCTCGTCCTCTCAACACCCTGCTTCCTCTGTCACAAACTGAGCTGAGCAACACAAAGGACATCAGGGTACAAAACAAATTGGATCCCAGAATAAGTTCTTGTTTTATGCTCCTTTCGTCAGTGTTGTTTCCAAACTGACAAAGCTAAACAGTTCGGAGGATCAGCTCAAAAGTAAACTCAGAGTTTGCACAGCCCATCAGAGACACGCATGCATGTTACTCAGTGTGCTTTCATTTGGTGTGTTTGCCAAAATCAAGTTTTGGAAAGAAGTGATAGTGGAGGAAATGTAATGAAAAATGGATTTGAAACTAGATAGGGATTACTTTATAATGACAAAAATTAGATATGTGCAGGAAAAAGGTAGATGATAGCTACCTATTGATATATATGACCAATAAAACAGACTTCATGAAGCCTTTTCCCAAAAATGATATCTTAACTCTCCACCAAACCATTCTGATCTAATACTGAAAATATTATGAACACAGCTTTTCAAAGAATTGCCAAGTAATTATTTTGGATTTATTGAACAATAAAGCTATTCAGTCATCTAGAATAAATTTAAACAAATAAATTGTGAAAAAACCAATGAGATAAATGGAAAGAAAAATATAGCAGAGAACAAGCTCCAAAAAGAAAATCCAGTTCAGAGGGCACATTAGCTACCATTAACAGCAGACAGACCCCGAGAGTCTAGACGGCACCTCTGGAGAATGACGCACATCCCATCCGGCTCATTTTACCTTTTTGGTCATTAAAGACAATCATGGCACAGTAACATGCAGTAAGATCAAAGATGGAAAAGATTTGTGTTCTAATATCCAGATGTTCTGCTCAAATCCACCCCAGAACCAAAGAGCAACCCTGACTCTCCCTTCAGCTCATCTATTCGTGTCCCTTGCTGTCTACAGTTTTCTTTTCAGGGGGCAGATATCTAGAGAAAGTGTGTATTAGTTTTTCCATGGGATCAAAACCTAAGAGAATATATGATACATAGTTGCTACAAGATCCTATATGAAAATGAACCCAATCCAGAGGATGAGGATTTGAAAGAGTAAGATAAATATCATACTTGAAAACCAGCTTCCCTTTGACTTTTTAAAATTTACATGGTACTGGGCTAGAGATTTAGGTCAGTGGTTCCGGTGCCTGCCTTGCAAGTGCAAAGGTCCCAGGTTTGATCCCCAGTAACCACATACAACAATGCCAGGTATGGAGACTCACGCTCACCAGAAATCAGAACCACATACCACAATGCCAGGCCTGGTGGCTCATGACTGCAATCCCAGCACTCGGGAGGCAGAGGCAGAAGGATTGCTGTGAGTTTGAGGATGAGCTCAGGGCCAACTTGAACTATAAAAATGAGACCCTATCTCAAAAAAATTTACATGGTACAGTAAGGTCATTTTAAACTTCAGATGGTGTTTATTATATTTTAGTTATACAAGGTTAAGAGTTAAACTCCTGCAGTCATGATGGTTAGAAAACATAGTATTATAGATCTGTTGATTTAGGACCTTAATTTGGTCCTAAATGGAAGGTGGAAAGTGTTTATCTTTCCACAAACATTCCACAACATGAAATTATAATGAATGATTTCATGTAACTTCTTGGGGCCAAAGAGTTGGAATTGTTTCCTGAGCTCTAAAATTCTCCTGTGTTGTGTAGGCTATAATAGTTACAGAGCCTGGGTCACAGTTAGGAAGTCTTCCCACTTCTAGATGTGGGTTCTTTTCAAGGACTGATTTAGAAGTTTTACTTCTTTGGAGGATTTTAATGGGAAAAGATAGAGAAGCTATTTAACTTGAGGAGATGAATCAGTTTAATTTCAATAGTGAAAACCTAACAAGAAAATTTAGACAAGATCCTCTGAAGTACAAAAGCAAGCAGAACAATTGAAACCGTGATTTTTAAGATTTAGTAAAACTGATCTTGATGTTCAATAAATTTATATGCATTTTATAAGCAGAAACTTCTTTTGAAAGGCAGACAAGCAACTTTTGCTGGATACGTCTCTGATTGTAGGCCAACATGAGAGAAATTCTTCAGAGAAGGGTGATAGAACTCTGCCTAGTGTCTTTAAGCTTTCTGTGGCCATGTGACATTTCCCTCTTTCATGCAGTGAGAGGCTCGCACTAACACAGATGCCATACTGTTTGGAACTGAAGCCTCCAAAATTGTGGGCTAAGTAAACCTCTTTCTGATATATCTGTTTTCCATGACTATACATCAGTTACTTTGTCATAGTCATGGAAAACAGATAACACAAAAATCAGCCCACATGTTGATTCCTGACCACTCCCTCTAGTCCCAAGCACTGACAGCTTCATTGCCTGAACACATAATAGAGCTCTTATCAAACTGTATACCTTTAGTGTACAAAATGTTCTTTTTATATATTTGGAATTATTCTACCTTCTCTTCCTCTACCTCTTGATGGGAAGCTCTTGGTGTCAACCGTACCTGTCATATGGTTCAATAAACTAGGATTTTACATATAAGAAAATTAATAGAGATATTATATATTTAACCTATAGACACATGATTATAAATAGCTAAGCTAATACCTAAAAGAATGCTATATTTAATCTCAGTTAATCATAGAATGTTCTCATTGAAAGCTCACTTAGACTTCAGGTCAGGGCTTTGCTGACAGTCACTTCTCTTCCTCCCCCCACAGATATACCAAAATGAAGACAGCCACCAATATCTACATCTTCAATCTTGCTCTGGCAGACGCCTTAGCCACCAGCACTCTGCCCTTCCAGAGTGTTAACTATCTAATGGGAACATGGCCATTTGGAACCATTCTTTGCAAGATTGTGATCTCCATTGATTACTACAACATGTTCACCAGCATATTCACCCTCTGCACCATGAGTGTAGATCGGTATATTGCAGTCTGCCACCCGGTCAAGGCACTGGATTTCCGTACTCCCCGAAATGCTAAAATTGTCAATGTCTGCAACTGGATTCTGTCGTCTGCCATTGGTCTGCCCGTCATGTTCATGGCAACAACAAAATACAGGCATGGTAAGTGGTTTTGCAGGCTTGAGGGATGGGTGGTTCAGACCTTGATATGCTGCTGGTGCTGTGAATCAAGTAAAATTTGTAGGATAGTCTATTATCTTAATCAGATTATAATCTTAATTTGACTTTCAAAAAATGTCTTTGGAAATTTTGAAATGAGAAATTCTACAAATCGAAGTTCACAAAATATTTTTTAAAAGAATATAATGCACTTTTCCTTATTTTTCTTTATGTACTTCATCAAAATGATGATTAAATATAAACATAACTCTCTAAAAATAATTGAGTTTAAACATGGGGAATATTGAATTTAAGCTTTAAAAAAGTCAAGTAGGTACTATGTCACACATTTATCTTCTTAGACCTATTAGCAGAATGACAAACTACCCACTCAAAAGTAAAGTCATGCATTACTGGAAACTCCTGGAGATTTTGGAGAATGGTTATATTTTTTATAACAACACAAATTCCTCAAGGTGTCTAGATTTTAGTGGGAAATCCATAATCATTCAATGAAAAGAGCTTAATGTAGTCAAAGTAAGCAGTAAAATGAAAACCTTAAAAAGTCAATTTCTCCAAAAATCACTAGAGTGGAGTTTCTTCCATAATTTTTAAAAATTGTTCCCTATTGGTTTGAGTAGCAAGAACCTTAACTCCAAGAAAAGCTATGAATTAGTGAGAAAATGACAACATTGAGATATAATATGCAAAAATGTCATCGCTAATTTTTCTTTAAAATTCTTTTCTTCTAGGTTCCATAGATTGTACCCTTACATTCTCCCACCCAACCTGGTACTGGGAGAACCTCCTGAAGATCTGTGTCTTCATCTTCGCCTTCATCATGCCTGTCCTCATCATCACAGTGTGTTACGGACTGATGATCTTACGCCTCAAGAGTGTCCGCATGCTCTCAGGCTCCAAGGAAAAGGACAGGAACCTGCGGAGGATCACCAGGATGGTGCTGGTGGTTGTGGCTGTGTTCATTGTCTGCTGGACTCCCATTCACATTTATGTCATTATCAAAGCTTTGATCACTATCCCAGAAACTACTTTCCAAACAGTTTCATGGCACTTCTGCATTGCTCTAGGTTACACAAACAGCTGCCTAAACCCAGTCCTATATGCGTTTCTGGATGAAAACTTCAAACGATGCTTCAGAGAATTCTGCATCCCAACCTCCTCCACCATTGAGCAACAAAACTCCACGCGCATTCGTCAGAACACTAGAGACCACCCTTCCACGGCCAATACAGTGGACAGAACAAACCATCAGGTATGCAGTTTCTAGAAGTAGATGTGCCTGTTGAAGGTGATAAAAGATGTAGCAATTGCCACCAGTCCAAGATTCCAGAGCCTTAGAAAGACAGCAATAATGTAAGTAGGGGATTGATGTTCTCCTGAAAACAGAGGGAGGAAGTAGCAAATTTTGATCCCAGGGTCAAAGAGGAATTTTGTTTCCTAAACAAAATGCTTTATGTATGTGTATTAATTCACCATATAAGGATACACCAACTAGAAATCACCCTGCTAAAAATCACTATCATCACAGTCTTTTCTCCCCTCCAAAAATCAATGACTTTCTTTTTTTGTAAGTGATCTTTATCTAGAAACCTTTTCATTTTCCTGAGAAATAGTCTATATTTCAAAGATGACTCCAATCTCCCTTTCACCCTGATATGCTGCTGGTGCTGAGTCAAGTAAAATTTGTAGGATAGTCTATTATCTTAATCAGATTATAATCTCAATTTGACTTTCAAAAAGTGCCTTTGGAAATTTTAAAATGAGAAGTTGTCCTATAAGCTAGTCTTTTCCTGGTTCTGTGGCCACAGGTACAAAATATTCCAGAACATTAGTGTCACAGCAAAGAAGAAAAGAGAGGAAATAAATGCCTCTCTACCTCTTACTAAATCATCGCTTCATAATGTTGCTATCTGAACTCTAGACCAATCATCAAATGCATCACCCATTTAATAGAGTTGAATTTATTTTGAAACAATCATCAAACCAGTAGGATGATATTGTGAGGAATGAATACATTTTTGGACTTTTGTTCCTTTGTCCAGAAGACTGCAAGATAGGGGCCTCACAGAAAATGCACTATTCACAGGCAATATTGCAGACACAGAAGAAGTAAACAAACAGAAAGGAAGATAAGTTTCCCCAATTTACTATGGCTTCAAATTAATGTTTTGCAAACTTTGATATCTAATCTATAAAGCCAAGCAACCTAACTTACTCATGTTAACTTAAATAAGTAAATTTTCAAATAATAGTGTTCCAGCATTTAGAAATCATACTATGTATGATTTCATAATAAATATGTACCAATAAAAAAGAAACAAAAAACTATGACTAAACTAGAAAAATACTCAAATTCACACTTCTTGAAAAAAAATTCTGGAATCAGAACTTTGGATAAAGCTCTTTGAGTCAGGGGCAAGGATACAGAAACGGGCTTTAAAAGCAAAAGTCAGGCTGAGGAGGGGCCTGGGAGAGGCCTCAGGTATCATGTCGTATCGCAGGAAGCAGCTGCTCACTTCCGTGTCTCTCCATCATGCTCATCTTTCATTGTTCTCTCTCACTACTGCCACTCAGGTCACCCTTGCTAAGTGACTGCAGGATTTAGGTAATGGGACACAGATGGATTGTCTTAGAGGACATGAATCCTCCTTTCCTGATGTGAGATGATTCCAGAAGGAACCCAGGAACTGGCCCCTTAGAGAGCGAGCCGGGGTGATGGCAGATCCACTTCCAGCCAAAGGGAAATTACACTCTTATTATGTCTCGCTTCTGATTCTGTCTCAGAAATAAAAGCCAGACAGAAATAGTTTTCTGTGTTGCTTCTTTGCTGTAATTTTTTTTCCACATCAAGACCACTAAACCCACTGTTTTTACTAAGCAGCTCTTCCTTTCAGTGGCTAACAGACTCTAATGAGTCATTGTAAAGTGTAAGGATTTAAATAGATATTTTTCAGACCTGGAAACAGCATATTAAAGAATGCAACTTTACACTCTCAGTCCTAAACTGGGGCTAAAACCATTCACATTGATGTAAAATATTTCTATGGAGTAGAAATAATAGCCATTAAAAAGGATTGGGTCTTTCTCCCTCCATTCCCACCTAGATCTCCTCTCTCTTCCAGGCTCATTAGGGTGTGGCTGCTCGATGGTGTGCCCTGGCCTCCTGCAGTGCCTCTTGTCACATCGACTCCCTCAGCCACCAGCACTGGCCTCATTCTTTTTTTTTTTTTAATTTTTATTGGTACATTAAATATACACATCATGATTGCACTCCATAATGGGGATTTGTACCAGTATAAGACACAACTTAATTCTCATTTTTTCCCATAGCCCTACCCACCCTACCACCCCCCCATATACATAAAATTTGTTTCCTTACTTGTTTGTTACAATCTCAACATTGTCCCCTTTCACCTTATTTTACATTGAGCATTTTCTATTTCACACTATATCACATACAATGCTAGGACTCATTTTAAGGAAGCAGTTCCCAGACTGTCCAGTAGTGTGTTTCTCCTGATTTAGACATAGTTTTCCTTCCTTCTCCCATACAGTTTTTGACTCCTTCTGAACCCAGTGTCTTCACATTTAGGTGGCTCCTCTAAGCCAGATAAAGCAGAAAGAAAGCTAACCAGAGGAGTTCTGCTCTATGTAACTGAAAGGTTCACTGTAAAAATATATCCAATTAGGGCTTATCTTTGCTGCCATGGCTCTGAAGCACCACGGTCAGATCACAGCCGAAGCATATTAGCCGGGAACTGGCCATTTCCCAATGTCCAGCTGGCCAAGCTGGAGGGAAGAGATGGTCTGCCAGGAATGAGGAAAAGACACTTTAACATATTTGGACATCAAGATAAATCAAAGATCTCTTGTATTAATATCCACTCAAGTGGCATTGTTAAGACTAAAGCAGTTACACAGAGACAGTGGGAGGAACCTGGGAGCCTGGGGTGGATCTTTTATTAACATGTTAACATAATTAGATTAGAAGGAAAAATTAGATGCCATAGATGTGTCTATAGATTTATTTGATTATTTTTACAAATTGTGAATCTGATAAACAGATTTTTGCTTCTTGTAGTGGGTTTTTGTTTATTGGTTTGTTTGTTTGCTTACCATCGTAAGCCGATATGTTAGGAAAAAAAGCTAAGTAGATTTGCATTTATTTTTGACTGCTTATTAGAAGTTTGTGGCAGTTGTGGATGTTTTTGTTATCTCTATGTCTACATGTTCTCCAAGAAATATACTATCCATGTCATGTTACAAGCACATTAGTCAACTTCATATTCTGCAGATCAGAGTTTCAATATCAAACCTTCCTAGGGGGTCTGTATTCTGACCACTGACCACTGAGGCCACGCCCACACAGTGCAAAGTGAAGTGACAATGTAGCAGTTGTCAAGGTAATTTGATAAACCATGTGAAAAATTCTGTCCCCAAAATAAACATTGAGTCCTGCTTAGCTAGTTAGGAGCATCTCCATCAGCTTTTCTTTCATAATCAACCATGCCAAAATTTAGTGGCTTGAAACAAACATTTACTTGGATTACAACTGTGTGTATAAGAAATATGGGCCTTGGTTCCCTACAGTCAGCCACCAGCAGGCCTGTTGTCAGCTGCCCCATGTAGGATGGTCTCGGCAAAAATGGCTGCCTCCACACGGACTCTTGTTCTCCACATGTTAACCACATTTTTTCTCACGAGGGCCACAAATAAAGAGAAACAAAAGAACAGAGCAGGCGGAGGAAAAGACACACAAAAAGTTCAAGATCAGAACTGGTGTAAAGTCCTTGCCATGCTTTGTACAGGTCGAGTAAAATTCTCATGTCAAGTTAGATTCAAAGGACTAGTAAAACAGACTCTACCTTCTGGTAATAAGAACTTCAGTTATACAGCAAAGGGCTGAAAATTTGGAGAGTTAGATAATGTTGGTCGCTGTTGCAAAAGATCTGGAATGGACTCAGGCCTTAGGGGACAGGAAAGTCATAGTCTCCTGAGGCAGGGACATACATGTCTAAATCCTTCCTGTGCCTCCAACATCTACACAGTATGTGCCTGGAACACTAAGTAAAATACCTGTTAAATGAATAATAATGAGAGGATGCGAGATATTCCAGACACACAGTTTGACAGTGACCTCTCTCTTACAACCATTAATCCCCTAAGTGGCAGGGTCACACTTTGCCAGGATTCAGGCCTCACTCTTCACTAGCACCAAAGTGTTCACAGGAGGCCCTGTTAGTTTTCTCCTCCCTAGTCATTAGTGTTCTAATCAAAACAGACACTTCAAACATTTGGCTATGTATTTATTTTTAACATAAAGTTTTGATGAGACCAACAACTATATCAGTGTCGTATTGTTCCTTGTGCTTCCTAGGTCTCAACTTACTGCGCCAGCGGTAGCATCTTTCCCTGGTTAATGTTCAGCTTTCTGTCTTTATGATTTCTTGAACTCCTTCAGGTAGATTTCAGGCAACATAGGCATCCATTTTCCATCTGCTCTCAGTCTAATTTAATTTCTCTACCCACATCCCATATTACTGTTGACTTATTGAACTGCGCTTTGCTTCCTCCACGTACTCTCGTAAATTCTGGTGCAACTCAGACCTGAAATACTATTTGCTGCTCCCCCCCACTTCTTGGTCTCTACCCAACTATTTCCTATAATGCATTTTTGTTTTCACATTTCAGTGACTTACAAAAATCTCTGACATTGTATAGAAGAAGCAACAACTCTCTTAGAGTATTTGGATTATTACTTAAATAGTATATCTATAATCAGAATAGAATGTCATCTTACATTAGCATGACAGCATGCAGATAAAAAGTGCTTCTAAGTGCATCCTGACATCTGTTCCCTGATGGGTAAACATGGGAAAATAAACTGTTCCTGGAGGTTAAATGATTATCTATCCAGGATCAAATGACCAATAAGAGGCAGAGTCCAGATGAGCATCCTGGGCTTCTAAAATCAATCTAAAGATATTCTCTGCTATTCCGTGCCATGCCAAAGGCAATGCATATTATGTGAGCTCAGTAGTATGTGAGATTCTCAGACTTCATTTTAAAAAAAATTAAAGTTCTTAAGAATGCTTCTGTAAAATTAGTGCAACAAGAGTCCAACATTTATTTAAAATGTACATTTTAAATAAATCACAAATAAAAATTCTAATTTCAACTGTAACTTTATTTCTTTTTTTTGTTTTTTTGTTTTTTTAAAAATTATCTTTATTGGTACATTAAATATACACATCATGATTGCACTCCATAATGGGGATTTGTACCAGTATAAGACACAACTTAATTCTCATTTTTTCCCATAGCCCCACCCACCCTACCACCCCCCATATATATAAAATTTGTTTCCTTACTTTTTTGTTACAATCTCAACATTGTCCCCTTTCACCT
>PVIR01016410.1:0-10719 GCA_004026965.1 Petromus typicus | reverse complement strand
GACATATATTCTTAAAGATCATCTTTCCAAATTTCTTCCCACCACATATTTAATGAAAATTTAATCTCATGCTTTTTCAGTTCACAAGTTATAGGAAAATGTGGGAGGTCACTGTTTCCTCTGCATTTGGAGAGTTTCTGGTTTGTATTTTAGAGTAAAGCCACCTGAAAATTGACACCCAGACCTCAAGACTGAGCTTCTGCAAATCTCGCACTCTGTTCCCAGGGTTTCTATAATCTCCTGGGTTGCAGGTACATGCATCTCTTCTTTCAGTCTCCACAAATGTGGGATGGCTGTGATTTATTCACATCCAAGAGAACTTCATAGCTGAAAATAAAATAAAACTCTGTTGCCATAGGTCAGTTAAAATCTGGTAGTGGAGTACATTCCCAGATCTAAGGCAAAGTCTAATTATTCAATTAGGAAATATAAAAGAAAAATGAAGTAGAACCTACGCAAAGTAAAAAATGAAGGTGACTGCTCTCTGGGTTGTACGCGCCTCATGCCACCATAATCACTCAGCATTGCCCCTCCCTAACAGGGAAAGTAGCTGGCTTCACTACCCTTTAATCTAAGAAATTATCTTTAAATTCGCTCAGATGTTTGTAAAGCAGATGGTAATCTATCTAATGTTGTAAAAATTCCGTGGAATCTATCAGACAAGAAATGGGACTTACCCATGGCTACAGTGAGGCAAACAGCTATATTAAATGTTTTTACAGCCTCAGATTTCAGGAAAATGTTATATCTTTACTAGAACAGCACAAAAACTATGCCAGTCCTTTGTTAGTGTACCAAATGCTCAATTAATCAGAATATGTCACTAAATATATTTATATCACAATATAAACATAGATATAATTTTTATTTTCACATGAGGTCTTCATTTTCAGTTTTGAAAGAATGGTAATATTAATTATATTCCATGAAGGAAGATACTTTCTACTTTTGTGGTAACTGACATCTCTACATCTCTCAACATTAGTGAGCCATTGTCATCCAGAGCTATTTCATGAATTAAATAGTTTGCATCTTGAGCCTTACTCGTGTGCAGGAAGCCTCAGCCTGTATCATAAAAAACACAATTGTTGCTTAAATTCTAACAAATAGTGTTAAGTTCTTAGTAATGTATGTACTTTGTACAGGGAAATTAGAGTAGTGATAAAAATAGAGCACACTGGTAGAGGGAGAGAGAGGGAAGTAATCTTGTAATGAGTTTTTCTCAGATGGGGATGATAGAAACATAGTCATTCACCCTTAACAGCAGGAGCTTTGTTAATGCAAATACAGAAAGAGCACTTTAACTAACAAATAAGAGAAAAACAGAAAAGATTACATCCACGTGACTTAGTGGCTGTGATTTCACTGGCAGAGGACAAAGCAGAGGCTTCTAAGGAAAGGACGATAGCTGTTACCTCTCCTGATTTTGCCAATGGCCTAAAATCGGGGCGGGTCATCCCTATTCCCATTTCTTCTAATAAGAGCTCTCAACTCTCTATTATTTGGACTCTATATTAGTCAGAGTCAATGTCCAATATCCTCCAAATCACAGGAAGCCCATCCTCTGAGTCTTACTCTCCTACATCTCCATGGGAATTAGGCTAATTCCTAGTTCCTGCTCCTGCTTCTATAGGACTCCCTCCCGAGAACAGGAAAATAACTAGGCTTCCTGTTACTCTCCTTGGCTGTGATACAATTTGTTCCCATCTGTCCCCAGGTTTACCCTGCTCTGACTCAGTGGGGAGCTGCTACTGATCGCTGCTGCATTAACTCAAAACTCATTTGCTTTATGGAAATACAGGGCCCTTATTTCTCAAGGGAATAGAGAAAACCAACAGGCCTCCTACTCAGCTGGTGGTTTCCACGTAAGCAACCACATTTGTATAAATTACATTCAAGTAACAGCTTATTTGGGGGATTTTTAAACTGAGTATTAAAATAGTAATCTGATAAGTGTTTTCAGAACACTTATTCTTTCTATGACTCAGTTGCATAACTTTCTCAGGTTGAGGAAATAACAGTAAGAAAAATCTGGATTGACCAAAAGAGCTACCTAGGAATTTTTCTTTCTTTGTTGTGTTAATAAACTTAATTCATTTATCAGAACAAAATGGGGGTAGAATTAATCTTGATTAAATTTTTTCACTTTATAATGAACTCTTTCCTTCTATCTGAATCTTATCATAACCAGATCTACAAACCAAATTACATATTACAGTTCTTAACAATGTCTGGATATTTTTCCATGTAAGTAATGTTTGTTACAACAAATTCTACTGAAATCTAAGAATTGGGTTAGGCCATTGAGGTTACTTGTACCAGGATGTGCCCTAGCACTTGTATATGAATATGCATATAAAAATACTGATATCTGTTTCAAAGTATCATTGTTTTTATAACAAGGTAATAGCTTCCTGTAGAAAATTGAAATATCACTTTAGTAACTGTGTTTTATTGATTCTGATGATAGTTGAAGCAATATGCTGACTCTTCTCTGGCTGAGCAATTAAAGATCATGAGAAAAACAAAAACCTGTACTTCATTGTGAACTGAAATAAAAAGAAAGGAAATCCAAACGATGGTAATTGCTGAGTAACGACTGCTATTTCTGACATAAACTCAAAACAAAGTGTTTCTTCTGGTTCTGCTTTTGCCTACGGTACAACATACCTTTGTAAAAAATATGAAATCAATGTTAAATTTGATTTATATACGCAAGTCAGCTTGATGCTATTATGTTAAAGCGTGGCAATTCTACACATCTCTGAATTCTGTACGACCTTAAAGGGGAAGGAAGGACCTCCTGTCAGAATCATATAATATTAGAGACCCTCATGGGCAAGATAATTTGATTTTTGATGCCTGCAATTTCAGAAAACCCGTAGGGAAAATCATATGTCAACTTTACCTTCAGAAGTAAATTTTATCACTAAAAGATCATCTACTCTTGTCTGGAAAAGAGTTATAGACACATTCTTCAAACACTTATTTAATTCAAGGTTGATCCACGTCTCCCTAGAACAGTGGAAAACGTGGCAGCCTCTCAAGAATTCGCCCACAGTGTGTTTGATCTGGCTGGGTTTGGTTGAGTTTTCTGTTGTCATTTGAGTGCTTTGTATTTTAACCATACTTTAAAATAATCATGACTATTCCTGAACAAACACAGTGTGAACACACATACACACACCATAAATTGAACGTTGGAAATGATATGGTAGTTGATATCAAAATTAAAGCCAATTAATAAAATTTATCAAGGGCTTAGCTCTCTTAATTGAAAGCTCAGAATCAATAAGTTAGTTGCAAACTTGTTATTTACATGTGTACTTTGGAAATAAAGTAACAATTAAAATTTATGTGCAACTGTGCCATTTTTACTTAAGTCTTAATTTGAACTTCAAATTATTCCATTATTTATGCTCAAATGATTGATTTCATTGAAAATAAGAGTGCTATTTATAATTTAATACTCCTATGGAAAAATTTGTGTAAAGCATCCCATATAAATCTTGAAGTACAAAATCACATTAAATTAGTAAAAATTAATTTAGAAATATGAGTATATATTCCCATTCACATAATATGACAAATACATAAACATATGTACATATATATATAATTTATTGAACTATATTTGCTGTTATATAGGAGTAAATATATATAAATGTAAAGAGAATAGAAATATACTGATCTAAGTGGGAATTAGCATATGAAGTCCCATTAATTTTATGGGAATTAAAGAAAAAATGCCAGTTTTAACTAAGAAATACCACTTTTCTTTGGCAATACATTTTTCTGAACTTTTCACCTAATTAAATAATAATTTTAATTTAAAATAATCTTATTTTCATTTTGTTGTTATATGAAAAAGATAACACATTTTTGCAAATGAAGCTCTATACAAAGAAATTGAAAAATCTACCAAATGTAGTCCCAAAAAAAGTTATTTCAAGTGTGAATCTAAACATTAGGTGCTGAGTCCCTTGTCATTAATTTTTGTAGCATGAATATTACATTTTTGTTATCTAAAGATAATTTTTACAATTGGAAAAAGAATATGTGCTGCAGGTTTTTAATTACATTTTAGGTAACTAATAATCTTTTATTTTTAACCATCCTAACTAACACAGTGTTTCAGTAGCAAAAACACCAAGTTAGTTAGACTCTGTCATGATTAAGTTTAAATATTTTTAAACAGCTTCATGTTCATAAATTCTTTTACTTTCCAGGAATAAAAATGATAGCAGAATCCTTCCTTATATAGTTTGCAGCTTTGAGTCAAATGTATCGTGAACTGTAAACCTTTTGTTTCTTTCCTGCATTTTTGGGTTTGAGAGAGCAGAACTGATTGCTTTGCTTGAAAGAGTTCAGGTGAGAAAACAGTGCTGTACACAGATTCAGCTTCTGTCAGACGGCATTCTGAGAGGCAGCTATGTACCTAAAAACACAGGAATGCAACTGGTACTTTTAAAACGTGTAGAATGTTTCATATTTTCCTGATTTGTAACCAAATAAATGAAAATATAACCATGTCTTTCAAATATAGTACAATACCTATACATTTAACAAAAAGTACATTTTCTGGTTTGTTTAAAGTTATTTCTCTGCATTTGCTTTGCAAATATATTTTTCTAGGAAGTGATATCTCATCTATAAGTTCCTGCCAGGAAAAGAGAGACAATACATATACTGTTTGCTGTGATAATGCAGAAAGAGAAAGACTTAAAAATGTACAACATTCATTCTGTGTTGATGATCTGGGAAGTTTTTATTCAATAATTTTGGGGGTTTCTTCATTATGATGTTTTTTACTATAATTCTTTCTAATTTAAAAAAATATATCTTCACTTCCATTAAAACCTAAGGTATCATGTTGACCTTCATGCTCATTTCCAGATAGGACCAGATGACCAGACACAACTTTCAAAAGAGTTACTTGATGTATCACAATGCAAATAAAATTTTCATATGCAGATCAAAGTGTTAATACTATATCAAATAGGAAACACATCACTAAATAGTTTTTACATTCTTCATATTTGACTAAATAGCTCTCTATAAAAAATTACATAAACTTTTTTATGCATTATTCTTTGTGTACCAGAATCCTTAAACTTTGGATTCATTGTGATTTTTTTGCATGTAATGTATCATTATATATTACCAATAAAATTATATATTACCAATAAAAAAACACAGTAGTGATATAAATTCAATTTCTCTTGTATTTCTTATTCTGATAGGATGACTCATCTTCTTAATAATAAGGATATTCTCCAGGTAACTGTTGCCATGCAGATAAAGAAGTGTTAGACTTATACTAACAAATAATCATTGAATGACTACCTCAAGGGAAAAGAAGCTTTGGTCTTCATTGATTTTTCTGAATCTTAAAACCTTGACATGATTACTTCTTAGGCTAGAATTCCCACACAAAGCATACAGAGAAAAGAAAAAATTCTCTGCTATCAGTTAAGCAATTGAAAATATAAATAACCAAATCCATTTCTAGTTCATTTTTCAAAAATAAACGTGCTTTTCATATATTATGCAAGAAAGGAAGAGTTAAAAATATGAAATTTAAACCATTAGTTCAAGTGGTTAGTGTGATTTTTTTTAATGTGGAAATAGATGCAACATGAAAACACTGTAATGTAAGAAGAAAGCTATTTTAAAATAACATTTGATAATTCCAGATTTTCTTTTAAAAGGTGTTATTAAATACACACAGACCTTTTAAAATGAAAAACCAGTGTCTTAATATGCAAAAAATCAGGCAGAGCATTGCCAGATGCAACTTGCTAATACACATTTCTGCTTTTGTGCTGCTCAAAGTATTTGAGTGGTGTTTCACTACCTGGTAATTCCAGGCAAATTTCTTGCCATGACATAACAAAGCCTTTGATGAGTCTGTGAGTTGGCACAAATTAGCTACCCATTGTACTACAGACATCTAGGCTATTCCCACTTTTAGTGATCCTGAACAATGCTAGTACATGCCCTTCTACTGGTGCACATGCACATGAATTTCACTTTGCTCTATTCCTCAAGATAGGACAACTTGATAAATAAACCCAATGATTTTCTAAGGTGACTTTACCTTTTTACCCACCTTCCAGAAATGTGTAAGAGTGGTAGGGCTACTCCTGGCACAATTTGATGCAGTCGGATTTGAACATTTGTAGCTTTCTTGATAGTGTGCAATGATATATTATGGGTTTAATTTACATTTTTCTGATAACAAATACCAAAATATAACCTATCTCCCCTTTACTAAGTTGTATGATATACTTTTTTTATATCTTTTGGATACAAATTTTTCATTGATATATATTTTACAAGTATGTTTTTCCATGATATAGTTTGGCTTTTTACTCTTATAAGGATAAATTTGAATCAGTGAAAATTTTGGATCTTAATATAGTCTAATTTTCAGGAACAGTGGGTTTTTTATGTCCCATTTAAGGTATCTTTGCTTTCAAGATGGATATGGTTGTTGTTGGCCCATTGTATTTCCATATAAATTTTTATTTGAATTAATAAATGTATGCAAAAAAGGTCAAAAGGTTTTACACGAACGTGTTGCCTCCAGTTCAGTTGACTGGGACACAAAGTTTGAGAAGAAAGAAGTAATAGAAGATGTAAGTTTGGCAGAAACTGAATTGTAAAGAACCCCATGTGCTATGCTTTATTCAGTGGACACCTTGGGGTTATTACAACATTTAATCAGGGAAATTAGATGATTAGATTTGTAATTTTGAAAGCATTCCAGTCACCTAAGATCTCAGAAAATTCTTCTAAAATTATTGTCTTATGTTCACATAACACAAGGGATCCAGAAAAAGAAAGTTCAAGTCTAGGATTGAGTAGAGGCCAAATAACAGAGTAAACAGAACCCCAAAAGATGCCTCTTTCTGATATACCAATTTTCAGAGTTCATGCCTTGGTTTGCAAGGAACCAGAAAGCTAAACCCACTGAACCTGTCAGATCTGCAGGGAGGACACCGTCTTCTGGAGAAGAGGGGTGACAACAACAGATATAATGGCTCTGGTTCTGCAGCTGCCCCTGAATAACCTACGCCCATCCCACGCTGCTGCTTCCACATCATCACTTGCCCAGGTGGAGGCAGGGAACAGAGTCCACACAGACAGTGCTGGAGGCATGATACATCCACAAGTCACACAGTGTCCAACCAGAAGCATTCAAAACAGCAACTTGTTCAGAGATAGTCAGCCATGACTCACACTCATCCTCCTCAGACTCCTGACCCAAATAGTGGGAGCGATCAGGCCATTCTCCAAAAGCACAGATAGTTCTCTTCCAGAACTAGCTGACTGAGCAGCTTGTTTAAAAATTTATATGCATTTTAGAATAAACTGAAAGAGTAACAATACTTGAGAACTGAATATGAGAATAGTAATTAACCCAGTTATCAATAACATGTGAAAGGAATCGCCTATGATTAAGCAAATTAGAGTTCGTGTAGGAAGAGATGCTTTATTTCCCACCCGTCTCCTCTGGGATCATAAGACTTTCCTGACAGGAAAGGCTGCCTTCTGAGTCTGAGACCTTTTATCCCGCCAAATCTTAGTACACACTCTGACATAGGTTTTTTCTCAAATTTTTCATTAAAAAAAGTTAATTGTAGCTATCTTTTGCAAAAACAAAATGGGTTATATTAAGAAGACATATATGACAACAAATTCTCCCTTTGTTAAAACTATCTAATCATTATAAAGAATATGGAAACATTTAATCTCCATCTAGACTCAGGAACAACCTTATTTATTTTATAAATTCTATTTTCATTTTATAAATTTCCATTTTCTCCCTAGTAGTACATTCCAAGATCAGTGTATCAATTAGCGCATACTAAATAAACATTTAATGTGTGATATACAAATATATAAGAATTTACAAGGACGGATTAAAACAGCTGCCCACACTCAGATACAGAAGAGTGAAAAGGTCTGTCTGCACACTGGAGATCCGCAAGTCCCAGTTGAAGGCCTGGAGCTCATGTTGTGTGTGAGTCCATATTAGAAGGCAGAAGGGTCTGCAGCCAAAGCCAGGAAATCATGCCCAAAGTGAAGTGAAGACTGGAGCTCCTCTGAAGAAACTGGAAGTGATCCTTCCTTGTTTGTTTCCCTTTGTACCAGTCTGGCCACAATCCCAGAGCTACGCTGAGCCAGTTTGGTTGGGTGTTATTTACTCAAGTTGATGCAATCAATCAATTATCAAAGTCAGCATCCAGAACACCTGAACCAGCCATAATGCCTGACTTCTCTGAGATACTGGACCTTTACATCCAGGCAAATAAACTTATCTTTCAGCTTTAATGGGAAGACTCAAAGGGTTTCAAGAAATAAAAGTAGCAGTTGTGGATGCCATTCCAACCTTTTCTGGTACTTGCAGCAATGCCAAAGCTGCAAGTTTCTTATTGAAATAAGAGGTGTGATTTCTGAAAACAAAATCAAAGGAAGTTGTACTTTTTTTCCTGAAGATCAGGAAAGAAAATTCAAAGAACTTAGTATTTGATATTCCTTTTAAAAACATTACTGGAAAACACAGTCTTGCCGGGCTTCCTGTTTCTAGTGTTAAGTATTTTTCACTCTCTGGTTTACATAGGAGGGCTAGAAGACTCTTTATCTTTTGAGTATTTAAGATTCTGTCTGCCCATCTGTAAATCCTGAGTCACTTTACCACACAGAAAAAAAAACTAATTTTTCCCGTTAGAAGAGCCGAGAGGGTTTGTTGAGTTCTGCTTGACATAAAAAGCAGGAGAGATTATATCAAAGGGATCACATGCAAATTCCCACCTTATCCAAGCACTATTTTCCTAGGCTACTACTTCTTCTCTTCTGGTTGCATCATTTAGTTCTAATCTCAGGCTAAATGTTTAATATGAAGATTCCTCCACTCAAGGTATGAGGGGAAAAGAAGAAACTTCTATGAGAGCAGGCTTTCCACTGTTTTAGTAAAAATAGTCCAATCAAGTTTCAAAGAGATGACAAAAATACTGACATCATTCTGCTTGTTGAGTTTATCTGAGTCTCTCATGCTCACTCTCTAAAATGGAAAAGAACCCTCACAGCCCCCCTAATGCCTTAGCTCTGAAGTTGTACTCCTGGGCCCTCTTCCCCTACTATCCTAACATCTCCATGGATTCAGAAATTTGGACACAACAAAAATGCATGTCTCTTTAAGTTCAAATACATGGGAACATAATTATTAGTCTGTTTTTCACCACTGACGTATAAAAATGATGCACATAACAAAAACGAGAAAACATTTAATTTAGTTTATGGTTTTCAGTCCATGGGAAGCTGACACAAAGGCAGAAACCTCATGGCTGAAAAAAACTTGTTTAGTTCACAAGGACTATGATTTCTTGGGGTCTCCACTGCACTTCTGGCTTTAATTCCACACCTTCACATACTTCTCTCTTAGGGGCTTCTCAAAAAAAAAAAAATCTTTACATGTTAGTGAAAGCTTCCTTGAGCCACAATATTTGCATTCTACATCCAACTGAAACCAGTATTAAAAGGACAATATCAAGATCTTCTGCCAGCTTGAGCAATAAGTAGGCCCCTTGGAAGATGGCTACAGCAGCCTCTCAAAGCCTATAAGGTTAAACGTAGTGAAATGCTTTGTGAGGGACCAATTTCCCAAGAAATGCCTCTTGGGCAAGGGACCCACAGACTCTTCTCAAATGAATGACTGATACCTGTGAGCTCTCGAGCCTGTTCTGGGTAGTATCTTATTAATTCTTGAAGTTCTCTAAAGCATATTTTTTCTTATTCTTGTACAAAGTATGTGACTTCTTTTTGATGGTGGTAATCTTTTCAGTCACCACACAACTCTTGCTCCCATATTAACACATAGCTTCTCCTGGACCAAAATTGAAGTTTTTGAATTGAAGTTTCTACTTCATCTTTTGCCCCAATTACTACAGAAAATCTAACTAAAAGCATTGAATAGTACTCATGTTGTAGCCTGAATTTTTAAGTTTTCTCTACCAGATTAATTAGTTCAGCATCCTTAATTTCAAGCTCCTGAAAAGTCTCAGGACATGGGCAAAATTCAAATAAATTTTCTGCCACATATTAGCACACATAGCCTACAATCTAAATGACAATTGGACATTCATTCCTAACTGAAACTTCTTGAGCCTGACTCTTACTGACTCCACTCCTTTTAACTTTCTCTTCTTCTGAGCTCCAACAACAATCATACATCAAGCTGTTTATTGCATTCTAAGACTTCACTAGTCCATATCTTTAAAGCTTTACAAACTCCTCCAGAAAATCAGTTCCAATGGCTTCTAAGCCATGTGATCAGGTGTAATCACAACAATAGCTCCTAGTACCAATTCTGTTTTAGTCAGCTTGTCCATCACTGGCATGAAATAACTGACTTCCCCCCAATTTAAAAAAGAAAAAAAATAATTTTTCTCACAGTTTCAGAGAGTTTGGTTCATATTCCCTAGCTCCAAAGCAGAAACTCACAGTAGAAGAATGTAGCAGATCTTCTCCACTCATGGCTGTTATGAAACAAAGTAGGATAGCAATGTCAGAGAATAAAAGGGAAAAAATAGATATAGTGAAAGTCATGCCTGCATGGCCCAACAAACATAATCAGGAACTTGACCATATTTCTCTAATGTGAAAGGTATTTGGGAATCCACTGGATTTGATATATCAAAATTAATCATTACA